>JACEEZ010004191.1:0-17500 GCA_016584305.1 Chionoecetes opilio | reverse complement strand
TATTTTTACTATTATTATTATTATTATTATTTTTATTACTATTATTTTTATTATTATTTTTATTATTATTATTATTTTATTATTATTATTATTACTATTATTATTATTATTATTATTATTATTATTATTACTATTATTATTATTATTACTATTATTTTTTATTATTATTACTATTATTATTATTATTATCTCTCAATTTTTCGTGTTTATTTGTTTCTTTATTTAATTCATTTATCGATTTCTTTGTCATTCTTCGTTTATTTCTTCTTTTGTTCCTCTGTCTTTACCTTCTGTCTGCTTCTATATCAGCTTGAACCTTGACCTGTGTGTGTGTGTGTGTGTTGTGTGTGTGTGTGTGTGTGTGTGTGTGTGTGTGTGTTCAGAAGTTTTCCTCCTCCTTTTCAAAGTGTCTGTGTATGTGTCTGTCTGTTTCGGAGAAGCTGACTTGGACATCATACATCTACAAGGAGGAGGAGGAGGAGGAGGAGGAGGAGGAAGAGGAAGAGGAAGAGGAAGAGGAAGAGGAGGAGGAGGAGGAGGAGGAGGAGGGGAGGAGGAGGAGGAGGAAGAGGAAGAGGAAGAGGAGGAGGAGGAGGAGGAGGACAATAGGAAGAAGACGAAAAAGAAAGAAGAAGAAGAAGAAGCAACATAATGAAGCCTCTTTTAGCATTGAACAGAGGAGGAGCAGGAGGGAGGAGGAAGAGGAGGAGGAGGAGGAGGAGGAGGAGGAGGAGGAAGAGGAAGAGGAAGAGGAGGAGGAGGAGGGGCGGGAAACAATAGGAAGAAGACGAAAAAGAAAGAAGAAGAAGAAGCAACATAATGAAGCCTCTTTTAGCATGAAACAAAAATAAAAACAAAATGTGGAAGGAATAAAATAAGTCCAACAAGCAATGTCTTCCAACGTCTGTGCTACGTGTTACTGCCTCCTCCTCCTCCTCCTCCTCCTCTCCCTCCTCCTCCTCCTCCTCCTCCCTCCTCCTCCTCCTCACAACTTGACCCAGCAAAATCCGTGGGGGGACGAAATCTCGCCGCGACTACTTCGCGAATGTCACAGTCAACTTTCGCTCCCATTAAAGATTATTTTCAATAAATCGCTAAGTGAAAAAATGTTCCTAGTATGTGGAAATTAGCTAATGTTACACCGATATTCAAGAAAGGGAGTAAGAGCCTCGCAAGTAATTATCGCCCAATTAGTCTAACGTCCGTGATTGTTAAACTATTTGAGAAAATATTGCGGGATAAAATAGTGTCTTTCTCGATGAAAATAACTCTATACTAAACTCCCAGCATGGATTTCGAAATAAGAGATCCTGCTTAACAAACCTACTGGATTTTTTTAATGTCATTTATTCAAACTGGGACGCTAAAATTCCCTCGGATGTAATATACCTTGATTTTCAGAAAGCCTTCGATACAGTTCCACATAAGCGACTGTTGACCAAGCTAAGGGCACATGGCATAGGAGAGCAATTATGTTCATGGATTGGCGATTGGCTTTCAAATCGTAAACAACGGGTAGTAATAAATGGTGAGGCATCTGATTGGTTAGATGTCACTAGTGGGGTGCCCGGGGTTTGGGCCCTTGGGTCCTATTTTTTTCTGATATATATCAACGATCGGACTGCGGACTTGAAATTAAAAAATATAAAAATTTTTGCAGATGAAAAACCAAAATTTTGGGGGAAAAAGCATAACTAGAAAAAAAAACTGCAAAACTCATACAAAAGTATCTCGACAAACATCAGTTTTGGATTTGATAAATGGCTTTTAAAAATTCAATTCCGAAAAATGAAAAAGTAATGCATATGGGGCAACGTAACCTCAAATATAAAAAACCCAAAATTCAAAATAAATCTTTAAAACTAAAAGTACAGGGGAAAAGGATCTAGGTTCATCATCAGTTTGGATTCTAAAAACCGTTCGCTTTGCCCAGCTGCCAGTAAAAAGGAAAAATATGATTTTGGGGCTTTTTTAAACGAAATTTAAACAAAAAACCCCGGGGAAAAGTTTTTGCCCAAAAATTTAAAAACACCCCCTGGTTAGGCCGCATTTGGGAAATTTACCCCGTTCAATTCTGGTCCCCCTGTTTCGTAAAAATAAAGGGCCAAAATTAGAATCAGTGCAAAGAAGAGCAACCCAAAAAAATTTCCATCTCTGCAAAATTTCATCTTATGAAGAGAGACTGGGGAAACTTAAATTTTTTTCCAAAAGGTCGTAGAATCCGGGGGGGACTTGATAAAAACCCTTTTTAAGATCCAAAAAGGTTTTTGATGTCTTTAAACAAAAAGGACCTTTTTCGAGTTTTCAATAAAGGGACAACAAAAAAAATTTGGGTTTTTTAAAAACTAAAGGGTCCCGGCATCCCCGACTCCGTAAAAATTATTTTCAATGTTGGGGTCTTTTGATCGTTGGAACAAGTTCCCAGCAAATGTTGTCGGAGCCAACACAATAACTCCCTTCAAAAAAGATTTGCCCGCGCACTGTAAATTAAATGGGTATTGATAGTGCGAATTCGTATTAGTCCTCCGTATCGATTAGTTGTAGTGGTAGTGGTATTTTGTAGTTAGAAATTTTTCATATCCTTCATTCTGCACTATAAAATTTCCAGGGGTTCCCTATCCTCTTTAAAGGACATTTATCTTTTTCCAAACTTTTTCTTAAAGTGGGTTGATATTAGTAGTAGTAGTTCAGCGATACCCTCGCTATGGCCCCAAATAGGTCCCCCTGGTTTTCTGTTCCCCCTATGTAACCCTATGTAATCCTCCTTTTCCCTTAAATTTTCCTTTCCTCATAATTGGGTGTCCGTGTTCATTGGGCCCCCATCTTTCCTTTTCTCTTTTTTTACTTTTTCTTTTCAGTTCATTGTGTCAGTGTGATGTGTATCCTCCCCTCCTCCTCCCCTCCCTCCTCCCCCATCCCCTCCTCCCCCCCCTCCTCCCCCTCCTCATTTCCTCCTCTTCCTTTTCTCCACCCCCACTCTTGGGGGTTTCTTTTGGTGGTTGTCTTTATTTCAACTATTTTTTTTTTTTTTTTCCTTTCCTCTCCTTCTCTCCCCTCTTCTCTTTTCCCCTTCTCTCTCCTCTCCCCTCTCTCTCTCTCCTCTCTCTTCTCTTACTCCCCTCTCTCCCCTCTTTCTTTTTCCTCCTTTTTTTCTCTTCTCTCTTCTCTCTCTCTCTCTTTTCTCCCCTCTTTCCCTTGCTAACGGGAGTGATTTTTTCATTTGCCTGAGTATCACTTCCCTTTTCCCTTTTTTTCCCGATTTTTTTTTGGTGATGTTTTTAGTTTTTTTTGCTTATAGTTTTGTGTGTGTTTTGGTGTGTGTGTGGGGTGTGTGTGTGTGGGTGGGTGTGTTTTGTGTGTGTGGTGTGTTTTGTGTGGGTGTTGTGTGGGGTGTGTGTGTGTGTTTATTCATTAGTTGTATTTTACGGGGCCCCAGAGCAAACGCTGGTAGGGCCCCGTCTCCATTTTAAATCTTTTTATCATTAACCTTAGTTTTAAAGTTTGGGCCCGGGAAGCCTTTAAACCCCCGGGGAGGGGGCCCAAAAACCCCGGGCAAAAAACCCGGTCCCCATTCACTTGCTGGGGGGGACATGGGCTGGGGTTTTAAAAAAGACCCCCCTTTCTGTTTTTGGCTCCCCCCCGGGGATCAACCCCGGGACTTCTCGGTTGTAAAGCCGGGACCGGGGCTTTTCCTTACACTAGGGGAGTCCCCCAATACGGAGGGGTGTGTGGGGTGTTTTGTGTGGGGTTTTGTGGGGTTGTGTGTGTGTGTGTGTATGTTTTGTGGGGTGTGTGTGTGTTGTTTGTGTGTGTGTGGGGTGGGGGTTTGGGGTGTGGGTTTGTGTGTGTGTGTGTGTTTGTGTGGGGTTGGGGTTTTGGGGTTAAGGATTTTGGCAAGGGGAAAAAAGACTTTGTAATTTTAATTGAGTAAATGAAGGAAGGAAGGAAGGAAGGAAGAGGCATCGCAAGACGACTATGCTCAAGTGAGTTTCAGATTCTCTCTCTCTCTCTCTCTCTCTCTCTCTCTCTCTCTCTCTCTTTCTCTCCCCTCTCCCCTCTCTCTCCCCTCTCTCTCTTCTTCTCCCCTCCCCTTCTCTCTCTCTCTCTTCTCTCTCCCCTCCTTCCCCCTCCAACCTTCCAAAAAACCGTAAAAGAGAGAAGTTTTCCGGGGCCCCCCCTCCCTCCCCCCCCCCCGCAGCACCCCAGTTTATCTTGTTTTTGGGGTTCTTTTCCCTTTCCCTAAACCACCGGGTTCCACGTTACCTGATGGCCCCGTAAATGCGCCGGGCCGGGGGGCGGGGCAGCCTCAGGGCCCCGCGCGAAGAGAGTTCACCTTCTGCCCCCCGAGGGAAATCTGAAAGCTTTGTTAAATTCCCCCCGAGTCCTGGAACCACTTGGAATGGCAGTTCCAGAGCCACTTCCAGTGAGTAAATATTCAAGACTAGAAATTTACCGAGCTCTCCCAAGACCCAAAAATGTTAACATTGTTGGCGCGAGCTCAACTCAGGTCTTCCAGCGGCAGGGCGACAGGGGCGGCGCACACTCTGTTGCAGGGGGCGATTCTGGCCTCAGCGGCGGGGGGCGTAGGAGCGGGTGTGCCCTGGCAGGACGAGGAGGGTTGCGCCCCCTCCCCCGGGGGCCGGCGCGTGGGAAACCAAATAGAAGCGTTTTAAAAGCGGGTAAAAAAAAGGGACAAAGGGGGGGGGGTCCCGGGGGGGCCGGGGCAAGGGGGAGCCGGGGGTTTTTTGGAGTCGGCCCGGGCCCCCTTTCCCCGAATGCCGATAAAAGCCCGGGGGCCCCCCCCGGGCCCAAACCCGCCCCCGCGCGCCCCCCGCCCGGGGCCCAATTTATTTCCAAAATAAAACCCCCGGGGTCGATGGCCCCCCCCCCCCCCCCCCCCCCCAGGCCCCCCCCCGCACCCCGGGGACCAGCCCCCGCACGCCGCGCCCCCCCAAAAAATCAAGTAAACCCCCAAAAATTTTGGGACAACAAAGGGCCCTCGAGCCCCCCCCCCCCCCCCCCCCCCCCCCCCCCCCGGGCCCTTCCTCACGAGGGCCGGGCGGGGGGGAAATTAAAGGGGTCTGTTGGGGAGGGATCAACCTTTTGGGCCCCCGGGGCCCGGAGGAGGAGGAGGAGGAGGGGGAGGAAAGGAAGGGGGGGAGGAGGAGAAGGGAATACAAAGGAATACCCAAAAGGGAAAACAAAGGAATACAAAGGAAACACAAACACAAAAGACCGGGTAGGTCCTTACAAGACTGTTTTTCTTTTTAAAACACTACAACCTTAAATAGTAAAAAAGAAAATAGGAAATAGAAGGTTCCCCCTCACCCACCCATTTCCCCCCAGCCGAAACTGGCCGGAAAAGAAATGATACCATGCAATATAGAAAAAATGCATGGAATTTTTTGAGGAAAAATTGAAAGCTGTAATCTATGGCTAACTACACTAGGGTTTTTGGGGGTAGGTTTAGTGTTGATGATAGGTAAAGTTATGGGGGTGTTTTGTTAAAGGTGTGAACAAAAGTGTGGGGTTCAAAGGGGGGTGCGGCCCGGCCCTTTCCTGGCCCCCTTTCTTGGGAGGCAGCAGGCAAACAGGCCCCAGCTTTGTTTAATCCACTGCGGATTGTGTACTTTTCCCTGTAAAAGGACGCCGTTTCACTTTCAATGCCTCCTTTCAGCGTGACCCGGTCCCTTTAAAACCCGATGGTGGTCACTAAATGTCAGGACCCTAACTGAAACCCCAGCCCCCTACAGGTCGAGGGGTAGTATTTGGGAAACCTTAACTCGGGGGTATCTGTGTTGTTTATAAAGGGCTAATGTAGTGTTGGGTAGGGTCAGTGTGGAATTCACGGGTGGGCGGGAGCCTTGCCTGGCCCCTTTCTTTGGGGGCAGCGTCCACCAGGCCCAGCTCCGTTTCAACCACCCCCGGTAAATGCATTTTTAAAATAGGACCCCGTGCACTTCAAAACCCCCCGCCCGCAGTGAAACCCCCGGTATAAAAACCCGATGGTGGTCACTAAAATGACAGGGCCCTTTCTGAACCACAGCCCGTCACAGGTCAAAAGTTGTAGTAGTGACCGTTTAAATCGGGGGGTCTGAGGGCGTGGGAGGGGTTGGGTGACGCAAAATCGCAACATTTTTCGCAATTAGAGTAAAATTTCAGAGGCCCCCCGATAAATTTTTTATTCCGGATAAAAAAGGGGACAACCCGGGGTTTTATATGAAAATTTTATCGAGGGGGACTTTTTTAAAAAGATTTTTATTGTATTTGGTTTTTCTACGTTGGGCGGCAGCCCATTCCATACGTTTACAAAAACGGGTTTTTTTTAAGAAGTACTTTTCTTCGTTTGTTACAAACCGGGGGGTTTCCCGCCCTTTTTTTAAATCCCTTGGTTTTTTAGTTTAGCTTGGGCCGGTCTAGCGTGGAAAAGATTTTTCTGGGGGCTTTCGGGCGTAAAAACCGTTGAAGATTTTTAAAAACTTCGATGAGGTTTACCTTTTTTATCCTTTGTTTTGTTAGTGGGAAAAATTAAGTTTTTGACCGTTTTCGTACGATTTTAAATTTTGCAATCTAGGTAATCATTTTGGTTTTCTCTGCGCTGTATTTTTTTTTTAGTTTATCTATGTCCTTTTTTTTAATAAGGTGACCAGAATTGCACACAGTATTCTAGATGGGGGCGAACAAGCGAGTTAAAAAGAGTGAGTATAACTTAAGAGGAGGAGGAGGAGGAGGAGGAGGAGGAGGAGGAGGAGGAGGAGAAGGAGGAGGAGGAGAGGAGGAGGAGGAGGAGGAGGAGGTGTGAGAATGGTGGAGTGTTGGGAAATGAAAGAGTAAGAAAGAGTATTCGTTTTAAAGCAGGATGGAAGGAAGGAAGGAAGGAAGGAAGGAAGGAAGGAAGGAAGGAAGGCGCACACTGCACTAATCTAAATCATTAATACACATCATTATCATTATTAGTAGTATTGTTATGATCTTAGTACTTATCATTACTATTATCATCATCATTATCATAGTTGTCATTCTCATTATCATTACTATTGTTGTTATCATGAGAAGTAATCCTAGTATAGAGTGGTTTTCATCAATTGTACATACTATATATACATTCTACTATATATATATCCTATTTTTTCCTATATATAAATAATTCTATATAGCCTACTCATTATTTTTACTATATATAAATAATTCTATATAGCCTACTCATTATTTTTCCTATATATAAATAATCCTATATAGCCTACTCATTATTTTTACTATATATAAATAATTCTATATAGCCTACTCATTATTTTTCCTATATATAAATAATTCTATATAGCCTACTCATTATTTTTACTATATATAAATAATCCTATACAGCCTACTCATTATTTTTACTATATATAAATAATTCTATATAGCCTACTCATTATTTTTACTATATATAAATAATTCTATATTGCCTACTCATTATTTTTCCTATATATAAATAATTCTATATAGCCTACTTATTATTTTTACTATATATAAATAATTCTATATAGCCTACTCATTATTTTTACTATATATAAATAATCCTATATAGCCTACTCATTATTTTTACTATCTATAAATAATTCTATATTGCCTACTCATTATTTTTACTATATATACAAAATTCTATATAGCCTACTCATTATTTTTACTATCTATAAATAATTCTATATTGCCTACTCATTATTTTTCCTATATATAAATAATTCTATATAGCCTACTTATTATTTTTACTATATATAAATAATTCTATATAGCCTACTCATTATTTTTACTATATATAAATAATCCTATACAGCCTACTCATTATTTTTACTATATATACAAAATTCTATATAGCCTACTCATTATTTTTCCTATATATAAATAATTCTATATAGCCTACTCATTATTTTTCCTATATATATATATAATTCTACATAGCCTACTCATTATTTTTACTATATATAAATAATTCTATATAGCCTACTCATTATTTTTACTATATATAAATAATCCTATACAGCCTACTCATTATTTTTCCTATATATAAATAATTCTATATAGCCTACTCATTATTTTTACTATATATAAATAATTCTATATAGCCTACTCATTATTTTTACTATATATAAATAATTCTATATAGCCTACTCATTATTTTTACTATATATAATAATCCTATATAGCCTACTCATTATTTTTACTATATATAAATAATTCTATATAGCCTACTCATTATTTTTACTATATATATAAATAATTCTATATAGCCTACTCATTATTTTTACTATATATAAATAATTCTATATAGCCTACTCATTATTTTTACTATATATAAATAATTCTATATAGCCTACTCATTATTTTTACTATATATAAATAATTCTATATAGCCTACTCATTATTTTTACTATATATAAATAATTCTATATAGCCTACTCATTACTTTTACTATATATAAATAATCCTATATAGCCTACTCATTATTTTTACTATATATAAATAATTCTATATAGCCTACTCATTATTTTTCCTATATATAAATAATTCTATATAGCCTACTCATTATTTTTCCTATATATAAATAATTCTATATAGCCTACTCATTATTTTTACTATATATAAATAATTCTATATAGCCTACTCATTATTTTTACTATATATAAATAATCCTATATAGCCTACTCATTATTTTTCCTATATATAAATAATTCTATATAGCCTACTCATTATTTTTACTATATATAAATAATTCTATATACCATTTTTTCACCTTACCCTCTTTCCCCTCTTCCTCCCCTTCCTCCCCCTTTTCCCCTTCCCTCTTCCCCCCCCTTCCCCTCCCCTTTTTCCCCTTCTCCATTCCCCTTTCCCCTCTGTGTCCCCTCGCCGTGCCCTCACCTGTGCCCTCCCTCAGGTACGGCAAGGCCCTTAATAAGCACACGTTCACAGCCGCCAATAAATATCCCTCACCATCTGGTCGTGCCTGAATAAATGATATCTTCTTTAAAGCTTACCTGTAAACCTGAATTAGTAAGTTTACTTTTTAAAACTTACCAAACGAACCAGACCTGGTGCTGGGTGCTGGCTTCTCTCTCTCTCTCTCTCTCTCTCTCTCTCTCTCTCCTCTCTCTCTCTCTCTCTCTCTCTCTTCTCTCTCTCTCTCTCTCTCTCTCTCTCTCTCTCTCTCTCTCTCTCTCTCTCTCTCTCTCTCTCTCTCTTCTCTCTCTCTCTCTCTCTCTCTCTCTCTCTCTCTTCTCTCTCTCCCCTTTTTAAATGAACAGTTGAGTATGTGGCTGAGTGGTGAAGGTCATCGACTTGCTATGTGAGTGCACTGGTTCGTGCCCCTCCACAGTCCACACATGTCCCTCCTCATAGCTTAATGGCTGAAAATGTTTGCTCTTCACCTTGCATGACCTTGTATTTAGGGAGGCACAGGCTGCATTGACCAAGTGATTAGTTCCTCCAGGTGGTTAGCTCATGCAGGGCCCCGAGGTGAGTCTCGTTGGAAGGCAAACTCTTACTGCAATCGTCGAGTAGTTGAATATTATACCTCATGCTGCTCATCAATTCTAACTTTGAGTGCGTTAGGGAGCACCAGGGGGGAGGGGACACCAGGAGGGGTACACCAGAGGGGGAACACCAGGGGGGAACACCAGAAGGAGGGGGGGAGACGGTCTCTAATCATAATCATCACAGGCGTCACTGTAAACATCTTGCCAACGTCACCTCTGTAAAGGCAATCACAGTCCTTAACCCCTTCACACCCAGATCTTTCCTTTGCTATATAAAATTGTTTGTTGTCGAGCCATAAAACTACGAAAAGTCACTGAATATACCAAATTAGTTAGTGGACAAGGATACAAAACAGGTCATATCGATAAAATATTGCTTATATTCACTAAAAATCGTCTAATGGTGCCAAAATGACAATGAAGATTACGTTCTGGGTCTCAAGGGGTTAACAGAAGTAGCCTACAGGTTATATAGGCTCAAGACATTGAATAAAAGAATAGTACAAAGTAACATTGGCTTTGTAGAGGTAACAGGAGCCTTACACAGGTTACTTACACAGGTAGCATTGTTCTTGTGCGGGTAGAGGTAGGTAGGTATATACAGATAACACGGTGACAGTATAATATGAAGGTAGTACTAGGTAGAGAAACGTAACATCTGCCTGAGTTTTTTTTCTTTTTCTTTTACCTTCATGGTTTTTACCGCGGCAGAAATAAACGCATTGCCACAATAATGCACATTTGCCATTATCTTTATGCAAAATGTTCATAATTTTTCCATCCACTTCTTATCTGCGCCGGTGAGACAATGAACATGTATATTGCGCTGTATCTTTTTTTGCGTCTTTTTTTTTTTGTGTGTGTGTGTAAGCTAATTGTAGAAGTAATAAATTGGATTGTAGCCCGAGATAATAGGCAATCATGTTGTCTCGGCGATGAAAATATATTAGAAAATGTGAGGCGGAATAACTCGAGCCAAGTGAGAAGATAAAGGTAATTTATTCGGTTAATGAGACGTAACATGCGTAACATTAATGAGGGGTGATTTGTAGTGGACGAGGAAAGTAAATAGAGTTATATGTGTAAAGTCAAGGGTGCCTTAGGTGATGAGGTGGTGGTGGTGGTGGTGCAGGTGGTGGTGATGGTAGTGGCGGTGGTGGTGGTGGTGGTGGTGGTGGTGGTGGTGTCGGTGGTGGCGGTGGCGGTGGTGGTGGTGCAGGTGGTGGTGATGGTAGTGGCGGTGGTTATAGTGGCGCACCTGTGGCCTGTGTGGTGCAAGTATATCACATTGTGTGGCGTGGAGACGGCTGAGGGCAGTGACAGCCGGCAATCGGAGGCGCGCCATCATGCACCGCCACAGGGACCGCGCCATTAACACACACACACCAACACTAACCTTTCCTTGCTGTCTTTTTGCTCTGCACGCCTTTCGCAGCGGTAATAATGCTTCTTTTTTGTCCCTGTTGTTTTATTCCCGTGTCCTCGGCGTGGCGGCCTCGGTGCTCCCCTCCCGAGCGGCGTCCCCGGGGTGGCGCGCGCCGGTAGCTATGTCGGAGAACACCTGTCCGGGTAAATCCCACGCAGTCAGGCGTTTGGCGAAATTGAGTTAACCCGGAACATAGAAGGTGCTCCTGAGGGTCTCGCCCCGCCCCACCTTCACCCCCCAACACCCCACCTTTGGTTCCCCTCTCTCTGTGCACCCCACTTGACAACGAACGACCTGAGAGGGGAAGGGAGGGGAAGGGGGGGGGCAGAGAGGGGTTGTTTGTTTTTAGGGCTTAACGTGTGTATGTAGTTGTACAAAAATTAGTGTTTTCTCGTTTTTTGTAGTGTCTTTTTTGTAGTGTCTTTTTTGGTTTGTTTTTGTTGTTTTTTTTGTTGGTTGTTTAAGGAAAAGTTTTGATATTTTTTCTTTTGTGATTTACTTTTTTTCTTCGTGTTTTTAAATGGATCTTTTCATACAAGTTGGTTAACTTTGCAAGGGAGTACTTGAGGGGGAGAAGTTATATTTCCTGCGTCTCAGAAAGGTGGGGCTTTGGGCTGTTTGTTAGAAGTGCGAGAAAAAATCATCTCTTCATTGATTTTCTTCTGCCCAGAAACTGCATTCAATTCCGCTCTGCTACGTTTATTTCTCTGAGCATTGTGGTTTTCTTCCCATAAGTCATATAATCTCAAGGAACTCTGCATAATACTTTTGGGTGAATCAACCTTCATATCCAGTTTCTTCAACACGGCTAAAACATTTCCCCCATCCCCATCATTCAGACATTCGCGACGCTCACTCGGGCAGGGAGGATAACTAACCTCTCCTTTCCTCGCCTCTTTTCTCAGTCGCCAGAAATCTCTCACACCAGCATTTCTCTCTCGCCTCCTTGCCTCACTCGGACGCAGCCTTCACATTTTTCATCTGCCTCCAGTTTTCTTCTCTAGTTTCTGTCTTTATTCTTATACCTGTCGTTTGATCTCCCGCCATTTTTTCCTCACTTCTCAAACACTTCTATTTCCTTGCATATCCTCCTCCTCCTCCTCCTCCTCCTCCTCCTCCCCCTCTCCTCCTCCTCCTCCTCCTCCTCCTCCTCCTCCTCCTCCTCCTCTTCCTCTTCCTTTGTCTTCATCTCCTTGTCTCTCTTCCCACACCTTCATCTCCTTCCTTTCAACCTCCTCTTCCATCTTCCCCAACGCATCCACCATTCCATACCTTTACCTACCACCAACACCTCCTGTCTGTCTGCCTGTCGGTCTGTCTGTCGGTCTGCCTGCCTGCACCTTCTCCCCATGTTTACAAGCGAGAAATCCAACTGGACTCACATGTCACTTCTGCCGCTCGTCTGCCGATCATCGCCGCTCCGCTGGGCCGTGCGAGCAGACGTTTGATCACACTTTGATGGGTGTCGCTTGTTTGCCTGTTTTTGTGCGTGTACCAGATAATATTTATGTGTCGCTGCTGTCGTCTGCCCAACCCGCCGGGGACCTCACTGACTGCCCGCCTGCCGAGTGGTGGTGGAAAGGCGATGTTTCTGTGTGTGTGTGTGTGTGTGTGGGTGTGTGTGTGTGTGTGTGTGTGTGTGTGTGTGTGTGTGTGTGTGTGTGTGTGTGTGGTGTGCTGTGACGTGTGTGTGTGTTGTGTGTGTGTGTGACGTGTGTGTGTGTGCGTGTGACGTGTGTGTGTGTGTGTGTGTGTGTGTGTGTGTGTGTGTGTGTGTGTGTGTGTGTGTGTGTGTGTGTGTGGTGTGTGTGTGTGTGTGTGTGTGTGTGTGTGTGTGTGTGTGTGTGTGTGTGTTGTGTGTGTGTGTGTGTGTGTGTGTGTGTGTGTGTGTGTGTGTTGTGGGGGTGGTGGGGTGGGGAGAGAATAGGATGTTAAGGGGTAAGGAAAAGTGTGGAAAAATATACACAAGACGAAGAAGAAGAAGCAGAACAACAACACGAATAAGAAAAACAGACAGACGCACAATCCCAAGATGACATTATGACACATACATTCATACATACATATATAAAACCGATGGCAGACAGAGACAGAACACGCACGCACAACACACACACACACACACACACACACACACACACACACACACCACACACACACACACACACACACACCACACACACACACACACACACACACACACACACACACACACACACACACACACCACACAACACACACACACACACACAACACACAACACACACACACACACACACACACACACAAACACCACACACACACACACACACACACACACACACCACACACACCACACACACACACACACACACCACACACGGCCCGCCACGGTATAGCGTTGACAGACACAACACAACCAATCCATTTAATAATAGAATCTCTCACTGGTTCCAAATTACTGAAACACTCAATACCTTCCCCTTCCCCTTCCCCCTTCCCCCTTCCCTTCCCCCTTCCCCCTTCCCCTCTCCCTTTTGACCCTTTCCCCTTCCCCCTTCGACCTTCTTTCCCTCCCCTTTCGACCCTTCCCCCTTGCCTTCCCCCTTCCCCCTTCCCCTTCTCCCCCTTCGACCCTTCCCCTCCCCCTTCCCCCTTCCCCTTTTCCCCCCCTTTCGACCCTTCCCCTCCCCCTTCGACCTTCCCCCTTCCCCCCTTCCCCCTTCCCCCCTTCCCCCTTTCCCCTTCCCCCTTCGACCCTTCCCCTTCCCCCTTTCCCTTCCCCCTTCCCCTTCCCCCTTCTCCCTTCCCCTTTCCCCCTTCACCCTTCCCCTTCCCCCTTCGACCCTTCCCCTTCCCCTTGACCCTTCCCCTTCCCCCTTCGACCCTTTCCCCTTCCCCCTTTCGACCCTTCCCCTTCCCCTTTCGACCCTTCCCCTTCCCCCTTCGACCTTTTCCCCTTCCCCCTTCGACCCTTCCCCCCCCTTTTCGAACCCTTCCCCTTCCCCTTCGACCCTTCCCCCTTTCCCCCCCTTCCCCTCTCCCCCTTCCCCTTCCCCCTTTCGACCCCCTTCCCCTCCCCCTTTGACCCTTCCCCCTTTTCCCCCTTCCCCTTTCCCTCCCCCTTCGCCCTCTTCCCCTTCCCCCTTTCGACCCTTCCCTTTTTTTAAATTCGCCCCTTTTCCCTTTCAACCACCCCCCCCCCACACCCCCCCCCCCCAACCCCCCCCCCTTCGCCCCCCCCACCCCCCCACCCCCCCTCCCCCACCCTTCCCCCCCCCCCCACCCCCCCCCCCCCACCTCCCCCCCCCACCCCCCCCCCCCCGACCCCCCCCCCCCCACCCCCCTCCCCGCGGCCCCCGCCCCAACCCCATATCCAATGGATTAAGTGTGATACACCACCCACACCCACACCACCACCACCCCACACCACCCACCCACACCACCCACCCCCACCACTCACCCACCCACCCCACCCACCCACCCACCCACCCACCCACCACACCACACCACACACACACACACCACACACACACACACACACACACACACACACACACACACACAGCATCGGATTTCGTTACATCTTTAGTTTCTCTTCGTTTTTTCAAGTTCAGAAATCCTTCACGTTTAATAGACAAAGGGCGTTCAAGAATTTTTTTTACGGGGGGAGGAGGAGGAGGAGGGATTCAGAGATTATTATTTTTTTATATCGAATGGCAGATGTCCTTTTTCTTCTGTTATTGAGTTATGTTTTCTATTGAATGTTCGGGTGGAATGTAACTGTGTGTGTGTGTGTGTGTGTGTGTGTGTGTGTGTGTGTGTGTGTGTGTGTGTGTGTGTGTGTGTGTGTGTGTCCGAAAAGTTGAAATTTAACCCCTTCACGCCCAGATCTTTCCTTCGCTATAAAAAATCGTCTGTTGTCGAGCCATAAAATTACGAAAAGTAACTAAATATATCAAATTGTTAGTGGACAAGGATGCTAAACAGGTCATAGCTATAAAATATTACGGTAATAATGGAGGAGAGTTTCACGTTCGTTTTCAGAGACACCAACTACTTTTTCTTGGCCTACAATAGGTGCTTGTTCTAATGGTGCTAGTTTTATTTTGCGCAAACCCAAAAAAAAAAAAAAAATGAGAAAAAAAAAAAGAAACCTAACCTAACCTTATGTTTCAATGGAACCTAACCTAACCTTAACCACAAAATATACCTTTTTTTTTTCTTTTTTTTTTGGTTTGCGCAAAATAAAATTAGCACCATTAGAACAAGCACCTATTGTAGGCCCAGAAAAAATAGTTGGTGTCTCTGAAAACGAACGTGAAACTCTCCTCCTTTATAACCAATATTTTTTAAATTGCCAAAAAAATCTCTATTGGTACCGAATTACAATGGAAATTACTCTCTGGTTAAAGGGGGTTTAAAAGAGTATTTTGGGGGGTGTCGTATTCCCCCATTTTCTATAATCAAAAAAAGGGGGGCCCGGGGCTCCTCTAATATTGACACCCACATCATCACCCTAATGAAAGATGAAGCCGTGTTGGTGTTTGCATTCATCACACACAACAAACACAACGAAACGCAATGACACAAAACTAAACCCTCCTCGCTTGCTCTTTTTATGCGGACAATTTTCATAAAAACCCACCACAGGGGGAAGTGGGCAAATGTCCTGGAATGTAATGTTGAAGTTTTTTTTTAAAAATTTGTGTATTTATATTATTATTTGTTGTTTATTATTTTGTAATTGTATCATTAGTAGGTTATATGTAAAATTTTTTTGATTATTGTTATTTTTTCTGCAAATAAGTAAAATGTAGTAGTAAGTGTAGATATATAGGTAGTATAGTATTTAGTATGGTAGTAGCGTAGGTATAGTATAATACATAGTAGTAGTATATTAGTTATAAGCCACCTCCACCTCCTTCTTATCAGTACTGGACAAGGCGCCCCTGTCCCTAACAAGCGGCAGGCGTCACATAGGGGCGGGACTCATTAGCGTGTTATTAACCCCTTGAGGTCCAGAACATAATTTCCATTGTAATTTGGGTACCATTAGACGATTTTTAGTGAATATAAATAAAATTTTTTGAAATGACCGTTTGTATCCCTTTTCGCTAACTAAATTTTGGGTTTATTTAGTTTTCTTTTTGTGATTTTTGGGTAAAACAGACATTTTTTTTTGCAAAGGAAAAATCTGGGCGGAAGGGGGGGATGCTCGTTTTGACGGGGTAAACACAGGGATTCATTGCTAGTGCTCAAGTTCGTGCTTTAAAAGTGATATATGATTCCCCATAAAATTTTACCTTGAAGAGTGATTAAAAGTATTCCTATATTTGGGCCTTGATAGTGTATATGTTTTTTACCTATATTCCAGGTATTAAAATTTTTTTGATATGTAGTGTGCTTATTGAAGAGCTGAGGAGTTGGCGTTGTTTTTTTGGGAATTAACCACACAAAAGGGATCTTAGGCTGGTGGTTGTTTCTTTTAACAAAACAATAAAAACCACCCACCAAGGGGGGGCCTTCACTGTGGTGTTGTCATTCTTTATACACAACACCAGTAATAAAGCAACACCCACCAAGCTATGTCGGCTTCATCAGGCTGGTGTTGTCTTGCTTTCCATACAACACCAGTAACAAGTATCAGGTATGCGAGAGGCGTGACCGGTACCTCACACCTGATAAGTGTCTGGACGGAGGGAGTTACGGGTTACCCAGGTACTATCTGTCCCTTATCTTGCCCTAATACTGGGTGGGCAGTGTTATCAGCGCCTCACACCTGCATATCAGTGCCCGGGAAGGTGCTATCACGGAGGGGCCAGATAAGGTGCACCGTATTAGTTATTGGTATAGGAGTGAAGGGAAGTTATGAGTGGGCCATTATGGTTAATACGGAATAATATGGTTAATATGGAACACACGGAATGATATGGAATAATACGGAATACGGAATGTGTAAATACGGAATAATGTGGTTAACCAATTGAGGCCCAGAACGTAATTTTCATTGTAATTTGACTACCATTAGACAATTTTGATTAATATAACCAATATTTTATAGATATGACTTGTTTAGTATCCTTATGCACTAGCTAATTTGGTATATTAAGTCACTTTTCGTAATTTTATGGCTAACAACAGACGATTACATATAGCAAAGGAAAGATCTGGGCGTGAAGAGGTTAATATGAAAGTTATGGGAGTGAAGTAATGAGCGAGGCTATTACTGGTATATGAATTACAGAATGTTATGAAAGAGCTTAGTTGTTGGTATGGGGATGCAGGGAGGTTAGGTGTGGGGGAGGCGTTGGTATCAGTGGCGCATCTTATGTATTATGTATTATGTTATGCATTATCTTAGGTATTAACAGACGATTTTATATAGCAAAGGAAAGATCTGGGCGTGAAGGGGTTAATATGGAAGTTATGGGGACTGAAGTAATGGTCGAGGGGTTGTTATCAGTGGCGGGTTCGCGGGTTGGCACTACGGCTGTCCACATCACGGCGAGTCATTAAGATTGAACAGACAGACGGGCTGCGGTCTGCCTTGCTCCCCGGCCCCCCCCCCCTTGTCGCCCAC
>JACEEZ010004189.1:0-37446 GCA_016584305.1 Chionoecetes opilio | reverse complement strand
TTTTTTCCAAACTAAAATTTTTGGGGGTCTTTAAAATTTTTTTTTTCCCCCCCCCCCTTTTTTTTTTCTATTTCCGAAAATTAAAAATTTTGGGGGTTTAAAAACCCGGGGGAAAAAATTCCCCCCTTCCAAATTTTTCCCCCTAAAAAAATTTAAATTTTAATTTTAAATTTTTTTTTTCCAAAAAGGGAAAAACTTCAAATTTTTTTAGGGGGGGTAAGAATTTAATAAAAAGGCCTTTTTTGGGCCCCCAAAAAGGGGTTTTTTACTTCTTTATGGGCTTTCCCTTTTAAAAATTTTACTTTTCTAAAAATTTCCCCCCGGGGATTTAAATTGGAAAAACGCATTTTTGGGGGAAAAAACCCCCCGGAAATTTGGGGGTTTAAACCCCCAAAAAAACCCCCCCCAAAGGTAGAAAAACTTTTCTTTTTTTCATGGTTTTAATTATTCTAATGCCCTTAAAAAAAAAAAGGGGCCCCATTTTCCCGTTTTTTTAAAAAATTAAAAGTTTTCAAGCCTTTAAACATTTTTTTCTGATGTACAAAGTAGGTTAGGTCCAAACCGTTTGCCTTTAATTTTCCAATTATTTGCAATTTGCAACAAATTAAAAACAGATTTTGGAAACAACGACAGTTAGGTCGTTTTTTGGCCAATTGAACTATTTAGGTGCAAAATTTTAATTACCGTGGTTTATCTTCCATTAGTAAAGGGAATTAGAGTTAAGTGAATATCAAATATTTAAAATTTTTTGGCCCTTAATTAATAAAATTGAAAATATTTTTTTAATTTTTCCAAAGGATTTTTTTGAAATTTTGGGGATTTTGTTTGGTGTTCCCCTTTCCAATTTTTTTTTTATACAAGGTAATAATTTTAAAAATAAAATAAATTTTTGGTAATAAATTTTTAAAACAAAAACCGTAATAATATTATTAAAATTTTTAAAAGTCTATTCCCCCCGTAATAAAATTTTTTATGTTTAAAATTTTCTTCAATAACGGTTTGGGTTCCTTCGAACCCGGGGGGGAAGTAGAGATGATTCGGGTTAAAGGGGGAAATTGGTGGTTTAGGAGATGTGTTTTAAAGTTTTTAAGGAAAAGGAAAAGAGGAAAAAATTTGGTGCCCCTTGGGCATCCGTATTTTTTTTTTTTTCAGGGTTTTCCCCGGGGGAGGGGTTCGACGAGGTGGCTCCACGAGTCGGGGGTTACGGCCCGCCACAGCCGGCAGTTTTTTGGCCCCGAAACCACGTCAACCGGGAAATTGAGGCACAAAAAATCCTCACAAGTGCATCCTAGCTTCTCAAGTTCTTTCCGGGACAATGGAGAGCCCCGAAAATTGCCGTCCCGGATTGGCAGAGGATGGAAACTGGATTCCTTCAAGAAACCCCTGGACCCTTTTGCACCCCAAGCTCAGATTTTAGTCAGCGGGACAGACACAGTCCCTTGAGCAATTTCCCCCTGAGTACGTCAAGAGGGGTCCTCCCTGTTTTTTGAACTACACCAGGCTGTGCGGACGGGACTGGCGCTGCACCTAAGACGTTGGAGGAGTTCGGACCTTTTCTTTTTCCCCATGAAGAAGCTCCTACGCCCGGTTCGCCCCCCCGGTTTACGTGGCCATTGCAGGACCTCCCCTAAAGAATCCAAAAAGCGTGGGACGACTTGGGAACACGGGTCGTCCGTAAGTCGTTGGTACCTTTCAGTCCCTTGGCTGCGCCCAAATGCCTTGGGAAACAGGTGAACCGGACTCTGAAGGTGACGGTGGCTTGTAGGGATCACGAAAAAATCCCTGACGGGACCCAAGTTCTTTTTGACCCAAGACGAACTTTGGCAATCAAGGCCAAATCATGGGAATTTGCTACGGCTCAAAGCACCAAAGGCCCAGCCCAGCGGTAGAAAGACACACAGATGACCAAAGATTTGCTGTTTCTTCCCAGAAAAAACCCCCTTCACTCGGGAAACCCAAAACTCACCAACGCCCCCTTTCCCCCGCAAGGTTTTTCCCAGATAAGATGGGGAGCACTGACAAATCGAGGAGACTGGCAAGGAACCTCTCTTAAAGTACGAAGAGGGAAAAGATCGGGACTGCGCACAAAGCCCCGGGGGAGGCCCCTGCTCGTCCCCTACCAATACTTAAAAAACCGCTGGGCAAGAAAGCCAAAGTTTCAATCGGAGGGAACGGTGAGGGCACGGGGATCCTCAGACTTCACTCGGCGCCTGCTGCTCGCCCCCAACTCGACAGAAAGCCCCGGACCTTCCCCCCCAATCTCCCAACTATGAGCTCTCCCTGTTCCCTTTGCCCTCTTTGACGACCAAAGGGCCCACCCGCGGGTCACGACAAAAAAGTGCCCTTTCTCGGGGTTTGGAGAGATAAACCGGCGGTCTCCCCCCCTCGAAAACCCCCTTCATCTCTCGCGTGCTGGTCCTCGACGGGATGGCTACCCCTTCAGCGCCCCCCGTTTCCGGCTCAGCAAAACTTTAAGGACCGGTTGGACCCCCCCTGCAGAGATTTTGCCCCTGGGGTTGGCTACGGGGGTTGCCCCTTGTTTTTTGGCGGGTCACATCGGCGCGTCCCTCAAAAAAAAAGAGGGGGGGGAAACACGACCCGGGTGGAAAAACGTATCGACACCCCAACAGCGACAGGATAAAAGCTGGAAAAACCGGGGCTAACTCTTGTCCACCAAAAGCAACAAGACGCTATGACCCTCCATTCCCTCCCAAATCCAGCACATTCTGGGGTTACGCGTCGTCTGCGCGTGGCGCGACAAAGCCGGGGCAACTTCTGGACCGGACGGACCCAAAATTCGCTTCAGAACAAGGGGAAGCGGACACTAAAGATATTTTCTTTCCCATGTCGACAAAGATTTGTGGACCCAAACCGTATTTTTTTTCTCCGGCACTGCGCCCCTCGTCCTCCTCCTCCGACACTTCCCCAAGATACCTCCCAAACACGTGCCCCCATTGGAAAAAGAACTTTCAACTTCAGCTCATCCACGATAAAACGGGGCCTCACGCGGATGATCACGTCCTTCCATGCTTGACGGGTTGCGACACCACTTGCCCCCCCTTTTTAGGAAAGGCAATTCAAGCTGGCCTGTGTTCCCAGGCGGGCCGACCAGGAAACCCCCTCGACGTTTGGGTAACTCCGAACCCCGGGTCCGCGACCCCCAAAAGACCCTGGAGGGCGTGCCGTTTTGTAGCAAAAATTTACGGATATCCCTGCTCTCTCCGCAGGCGAGGGGGAGGGGCCCCTTTCAAAAGAAGAAGGTTGGAGCAGCAGGCCCCCTCCACATTCAACCCCCCACCCCACATTAGCGACCCAGCTCAGCCGCGTCTGGGAGGGGCTGTGAAAAGGATTGGGCCTCCCCCCGACCAAAGGCTACGGACAAACCGGGCCCCTATCCCTTCCCCACCCTCCTCCCGCCCCGCAAAGAAAATCATGGATGGGTGCATGGGATGCAAGAAAAAACTGCTCACCATCGCTGCCGCTGTCACCCCTGCAGACTCCTTTTCGGAAGCTTTGCGTTTTGCTCCCCGAGATTGCATAAACGACGAGGAAAGGGCAGAGGACGCGATGGGTGACGACTAGATATTCGATTTTTTTCAATTTGGGAAAAACCTCGCTATCGAAAGTAAGGGTTTTTTTTTGGTTCTAATTGTTTTTTCAAAAACGCGGGGGGGGTGGGTTTTTTTTTTGGTTTTGGATTTCTGGTTTGGGGGAAAAAACTTTGTTTACCCCCGGGGAAAAAAAATTTTTTTTTTCTTATTTAATTTTTATTGAAAACCCTTTTTTAGCAATTTTTCCCCCCCTTTTAAAATTTTTTTTTTTCCAAAAAATTGTTTTATTTTACTTTTTTTTAAATTAAAATTTGTTTTTTTAAAAATGGTTTGGTTTTCTTTTTTTTTTAAAAATTTTTTTTTTTTTTAATTCCATTTAAACTAACCAAAAATTTAAACCCCATTTTTTTAAAATTTTTTTTTCTTAATTTATCCAAAAAGAGGTCCTTTTCCCCCATTTCCCCAAGAATTCCAATTTTTTCCTTAAAGCTTCCCAAAATTACCCAAGGCCCCCTTTTTTTAAACCCCCTGCTTAGGAAAATTTTAAAATTTTCCCCCCCCCCCAAAATTTTCCCCCCCCGAAAAAAAAAGGGGTTTTTTTCCCCCAATGACCCCCGGGGAAAACCCCTTTTTGGGGGGAAAAAAAATTTTTTTCCCCCAAAAAAAATGGGCCTTTTTTTCCCCCTAAGGGGGAAATTTTAAAAAAAGTTTTGGGTTTTTTTGACCCTGGGTTGGATATTTGGAAAAATTTTGAAAGGAAAAAGGGGGAAAAAACCCTTTTTTTGAAAATTGCCCCATTTTCCCCCAAAAGGGGAAAAAAAAGGGTTTTTAAATTTGGGTTAAAAATTCGTTTGCTTGAAATTTCTTTGTGTTCTTGGATATAATACCTCCGGTCACTTCGGCGAAAAATTGCTATTTCGCTTCAATCCTTAGGGTGAAGAAGTTTTTATTTGAGGGTCCACGTATTCCTAAGCATTTGTTTTCCATTTGGAAAATTTTTACCCCTGTTTTTTTCTACGAAATAATCTGTTAACCCCACCTTTTGCACAATTTCGTTGTTTAATTTAAAATTGTGTCCCCCCCCTAGAACAAGTTTGTTTGTTTTTTATTTTTACTTTTTTTTTTACTAAATTTAAAAACCTTTAGTTCTTTAATTAATTAAGCACAACTCGAGCCCCTTTAAGGGCCAAAATCTATTACCCCTATTATTATTTTTTTTTCCCACATTTTTATTTTCCACTTAATATCTAATTTTCCAATTTAGAGATCAGTAATTCCCGGAAAATATAACGAACCACGGAAGTTACTTCCAATAACATTTTTTATGCCCCTCTTAATAAGCCCCTTTCCCAATTTTGAGTCCCAAGAAACGAGGTTCTCTACTAAACCGTCCTGGTCTGTCTCATTCAGGCAATTTTTGTAATTTTGGCCCAATTTTCTTATTGCCCAAATTGCCAATTGCACAATTGCGCGAAACAACTTCCGGCGCTACGAGTGAAACCCCCAACTCGATTTTTCGATTTCAGCCGGCAACAATGCTTTGTTAGGATAAGACCCTCAAATATACTTCCTTCCCACCTAAGGAAGAAGATCGAACGGCCTTTTTTTTCCCGCCCTAAGGTGACCCCGGAAACTTATAAATATAACAAGCTAAGTTACGTGTTTTGAAACTGTCCCAAGGTCGTACATGATTTTGGTAATAATAGAGCCAGAAAGCGCCGAGGTACAGAAGGCGCCCCACTAAAGGGGGTGGTAAGGAAAGAATTTACCTTGTAAAAATCCTTGGTAAGGAAAATATGTCCCCACTTAACCTTTCTCAAACTGCTAATTTGTAGAGCGAGTTTTTTATGTTGGTGTTAAGGAATTACAAACATGGTTGTTTTTTGGATAACCTAGTTTTTTGGTATAGAAAAATATGACGCCCTATGTGGGGTAGATATGTGGCCGAAGTCGCTCACCAACATTGCTAGGTTTGGGGTAAAGGAAAGATATTTGTAAAAAACTTACACGCCCCCATCCCACAACACCTGCCAACATTGACTCTTTTTGCATGTTTGTTGCCCGTGCATGATGTGCCACTCAAAGGGGGGGAGTGTTTTCTTGACCCCCTACAATGAACAGTGGGTGGTGAATAGAAAATGGATTATAATCACTGCCCATCAACTTCCCACAGACTCAATTCCTAGGCTCCTCAACTCATTTTTAGCCGCCAGAAATACATGTGTTTTACTGCGTATATATTAACCCGTTTGGTTTTTTCCCCCGCAAACGACATCTACCCGCAGTGTTTGCACTCAGTAAACTTCCCCCTGACTATTTTACATGTCCCTTGCCAATGATTGGATACCAATTGTTAGAATAGCTTGGCTTTTTTTTCAGGAGAAAGGAACAGCGTCTCCGCGTTTGGCTACAAAACGTCTCTGCCGGTTTATCAGGCCATCAAATTGGTAGCAAAATAACCAAAAGTATGCCCGGAAGAAGTGTTTTTGTCGTTGGGGTGACCCATCGACTTAAATAAGGCCATGTCCCACACGGAAACCTGTTTCCCGGCCATCTTTCTTGGTATTGCTTTGCTACCATTTTGAAACGCTGAATACCAACACAATCATCATCTGAATACCTCAAAGGCCCATTTCCTAACCAATTCTCATTTTTTGGTTAGGCAAGGCGAAGGTTCGGCGTCTGTTCGTTTTCCCATCTGCCACCAGTACTGGCATCTTTGCTTACATTTTTCGCGGAGCACGCCACGACGCCACGCTAAGAATTGTTAACGAACTACACATTTTCAGTGGAATAGGAGAAATGACCATCTTAGCCAGTTTGGACAAGAGATGTTTTTGTAATAGCATCCACCCACCGCCCCCTCTGTGTTGGGAATAATGGTTAGGGAAATAAGTTGGCCCCCCATGTCCCCCCCCTGTTATACGGAATTAATAGCTGTATCGATCTTTGTATATTAAAGAGTAAATATAAGTTGGTAAGATTGAGAGGAGAAAAAATAAGTGGGGTGTTTTGTTGGTAAGAGTAGCGGTCGGAGGGAAATAAATTTAGGTCTTTTTACTCTATAATATAAACAAGACACGTGCATGATATGGTTACAATGCGGGTTTATTTTTTATATTGATTTTAAACGTATAAAATTTTAGCCCCATATCTAGTTTTTTTTTAAGTTTTGAGTGGGTATGATGAAGTTTATGAACGGAAACAATGTTGATAACAACACATATTTTTAATAGCCCTGCGTGGGTGTATTATACTACTAGACAAAACGGGATTAATAAATTCGATGAATGTGGTTGGTTAGTTTTGTACTTGATTTATGACTACAAGTAAGGGTTTTTGAGTTGGTTTTATATTTTATGGATTTATCAAGGGAAATGTGAAGAGGGAAGGAAGGACAATTTTATAAAAATGCCAGTAGAAAAAGCAGAGTAGCCTTTAAAGAAAAAAGATAAAGATTCTTTCCGCTACTCCTGGTCAAAGGAAAAGGATGCCCTCGTAGCCGAAACCGCTTGTGGTGGACCAAACCCACGCGCATACTTTTTCTTGCCCACCCTACTCCGGGGGCCCCAAATCCCTTTTGTTGGGTAGCAAAATACCAAAAGATTCCCGAAAAATTCATCCGCCTCGTGGTGACACGCCTTACACATCCAATAACAATTCAGCTTGTGTTTTTAATCGTTTTTTTTTTTTGTGGTGAGCAGGTCCCCACTCTAACCTCCGTAGTTTTGGAGTTTTGAAAATATTAAGACAATGGAAAAGACCGGGTTAGCAAGAAAACCTAAAAAATATCTAGAAAGAAAAAGAGGCGAAAAACGCTCCCAAAGAAGTCAAGTCCTCCACCCAAGAAAACCAGGACGTCCAATTTAAACCCCGCCCCAGTTTCGGCGCCTTAAAAACTACGAATTCAATCCAAATCCCCAAGAAACACAACGCTTTTCAGGATCTAATGGATGAAGGTAACTCATTTTTATCGTGTTTTCCGTGTAGCACTTCCAGGTTCTTGAAAACACACTTAATTTTGTCCCCACTTCTGTGCAATTTCCCAATAACAATATTGTTAGAATGAATAAGCAGGTTTGTACAACCATTTCGCCATTTGTCCCTTCATCAACTACACTATTATTACAATGACATGAGCAGCATCATTGTTACCCATTAAAAAATACCATTTCCTTACTGTAATATTTGATATTCCAATTTGTAACTTTTGTAAAGTGTAAATGATATTTCGGCAAAAGTTCAATGGGGTTTAAACTCCCGTTTAATAAATATACATTTTTTCTTGATGCCACCCTTAATACCCCCTGGTCCCACCCCAAGTTTTTTTTCCCCACTTTTGTAATAAAAAAAAACGTTATGTGTGCAATTTTCTTGTTGTTTTAAAACATTTTTGGTTTTACTTGTTTTCCATGTAGGGATAGGCGTGGGGGATTTGGGCAATTGTACGTATGGACACGTTTATGCACTTTTTTCATTGATTCTGATTTAAAGAATTTTTGGACCCAAATATTAGTTGTTTTTTTTTTTGAGTTGTGAACAACTATAGCACCACTGCCGACCCCTGCGCAGTGGGGCCTATCCATTTTAGGGGTCACAATCCCTAAACTAGGGTCTAATGCAGACCCCTTATGCGGTAAGCGGTTTAGGGGTAATGCATATCCTTAGGTTATGTCCCCCTAGGGGTAATCAGGTTGTTTGTTGGTTCACATTTTTTTGTTTAAAAATTCCCAAATTCCATAGGATTTCATTGGGACCCGTAAAGATCAATGGTTGTTTTTTTAATTTTCCCATTGTTTGTACACTAAACTTTTATTTATGTAAAGGCTAGCGGAAATTCTACTTGGTGGTCCCCAACCCTTCCCCTAGAATCCCCGTTTTTTAATGTTCCCCTCCCTGCTCTGGGCGGTTTTTAGTGGTTGCCAGAATGAACGAACATTTTTTTCACCGGAACAATACACGAAAAAAATTTGGGTGAAAATTTTCACTTCCATGGTGAAAAAAGAGTTTGGAAACCCAGACCAATATTTGGTGAAATCTGGTGAAATCTGTTGAATGACCAGTTCCCCCATATTTTGTTGCTTTATAACAAATATCAAAATGCAACTAGGAAAGCGTGCACATAAGCCAAAGTAAAACCTTAGCAGTTTAATATCATGACGGGTAAAAGCTACCAGTACTATGTCCCGTATTACACAGAAATTTTGAAAATTGGGGGGGCCCCCGATTTATAATATATTTATAAATAGATATGATATTATAATATATAATTATCAATAATGATATAATTTTATTTTTTTATTTTTTTATTATTTATTTTTTTATTTTTACATCACAAGGAAATGGCCAACGGCACAACCAAAATGGGTAACAACAAAAGCCCGCTTGACTTTTGCTTACCCTATAGAAGACAAGTAAAAAGAAATAAAAATTAAAAACATAAGGGGTAGCCCAATTTAGGTTATCCGGGAGGGTGTTTCTTGTTACTCCTAGATTTTTCAGTCATGGACCAGTGGACAAAATAGAAACAGGAAGGAGAGTTTCCCAGAGTTTTACCAGTGAAAGGATGAAAGCGTAAAGATTAACGTGGATTAACTCTTGCCATTAGGAAAAGGAACCAGACATAGAGGAAATTAAGAAAATGAGTATAAAGTTCCCTTGTGCAAGAGAGGCCCGCGGAAGTGGGGGGGGGAGGCATTGGCCATTTAGCAAAGTTTTCAGAAGAAGCCTTGAGCATGAAAATAACGGTAACAAAAGAATCACGAGGAAAAGCAATTTGCGGGGGGGGGGTGGTGAATTTAAGGATTGGGGAACAGACAGTTCCCCCCTGTCCCAAGAGAAATGAAGTTTTTTGACTGAAGGACGAAAAAGCTTTTGACTCAACCGCTGTTTGGAAGAGCTGTAATGAGTGGAATCCTCCCCAACATGTTGAGACATACCTCCCCATACGATTGGGCGGAAGACAGGGCCCCTGTTAAGAGAGCATATCAATGGGGAGGGATGAAAAAAAAAAGTACGCCAGACCCCACAGCAACACCTAACTTCTTTAGAAACTGTTTTTAGGCAAAGAGTGATTGAGATGTTGGGAGATTTTCCCAGTTTTTTGTCAGATTTTTTAGTGAAAGGATAGTTCCACCCTAGAAGTTTCCCCATTTGTAGAAGGGGGGAATGAAAACAGTTTGAGTGTCATTGAAGAAGAAGGTGGATTATTTTCTGGTGAGTCTTGTCCGAGTTAGAAATAGGTTGAAAGGAATGGGTTTTTTTTGAGGCCATTGAAAACAAAAACAAGGTTGCTTTTGACCAATCAGAAATTAATAGAAAGTCAGAAGTTTTAGCGCTCGGGTGGGGGCATCTCCTCCCGTGAATCACTTAGTTGTCCTGTTGAGTTTGGACGTCCCCTAATAAACCCCGGAACGTTTTTGAAAAATTTCAATTCAGGTAGACTTCATCCAATCTGTAGAGGATAGGGCCTTTTTGAGTTTAAGACCTTAGAAGTCATTTAATGGAATTAAATAGAAAGAGAGTGGGGGGTGGGATAGGCCAGAACCCTGGGGGAACACCGCTATTGATAGATTTTTTTTTAGGAAGAAGAAAGATCAAATGTACGTCTACATTAGCTGGCCAAAGAAATGGAAAACGTTTTTTGTTGATTGAAAAAGGAAACTTTAAAATAAAGGTACAGCGAGAGGATAGAACCCGAATGAGGGTAGTTTGGAAAATGAAAAAGAATTTGTGCCAACTCCCTATCCAAAAGCTTTTGGATATGTCCCAAGGGCAAACAGCAATTATTATTATTATATAATTATTTATTATATATACTCATACTCCCCCGTATCTATATATATATATTATTTATATTAATGAATATATTTTATTTATCAAAACCATATTATATATATATATATAATATATATATAATATTTATATATATTATAATGATATTATATATAATTAATTTTTATAAAAACACATTAATATAACATTTATATATATATATATACTATAATTTATTATAATTATATTTAATATATATATTATATATATGATATATTATATGTATAGATATATTTTTTTTTAATAAACCATAGAAGAATTATAAATAAATTTATAAATTAATATATAAATTTATAGTTTATTAAATATATATATATATATATTTATAAAATAAAAAATTATTTATATATATAATTTGTTAAATATATATATGTATATTATATATTTTTCTAATAATATACGTATATATAGTTTTTATAAATATATAATATACATATATATATTTATAAATATATATAATACATAATATTATTTAAAATATTAATATATAATATTATTTTATAACTATAAGTATTGTATAAGAATTTTTTATAAATTAGATATTATATATAATGTTTTATAAAAATATTATTTATAATCTAATATATTATATTATAAATTAATAAACATATATAATAATAAATATTCTAATGTAATAAATATATTATATAATAGGATTTTATTAAATATTACTATATAATTATATTTTTAAATTAATATTATATAATTAATTTTCATAAAAATATAATTTTTCTTATAATAAATATGTTTAAGAATTATATATAATATATATATAATAATATTATAATATAGTAATATTATAATATATATATATATTAATACAAATCTATATAAATAATATATTTTTTCTAAAACTAATATATTAATATTATAAATATATATTATATATCTATGTTTAGAAAATTATATATATACTATTATAATAATAATTACAATTTCATAAACATAATATATATTATATACTTATTTTATAAATATATATATAATATCTTTATAAAATATATATATATATATTTATACCATATGTCTATTAAAACTATATATATTTATAATTAATATATATGTATATATATGTTTTAGTGAAATAGTATATTGTATAATATTTAAAAAAATCAATTATTAATACATATTATATATTTTAAAAAATTTATGAATATATACATGAATCTAATATTTTTATCAAATTATTATATAATTAGTATTTTTATAAATATATTAATCTTAGTTTATAGATATATATATATATATATGTTTTTTTTTTAATAAATATAAGATTATAAATATCTAATATTATATATATCTCTACTATTATCTATATATATATATATATAGTAATATATAGATATATATTATAATATATTTTTAGTAATATGTTTTTGTGTTGTTTTATAAATAATATATAATATATTATATATATATGTTATATATAATATATAGTATATATAATTTTTATGGTGTTTTTTATATGATATAGCTAGCACTTATATTATCATTATAACCTATCTCTATCTACCGATTCATCGACATAAATTCAATTTATATATATATTGCTAGTTGATGCACCTTGACATACTCAAAGCCCTTTTTTTGATAGAGTTCCCCCACGCACACATTCTTTTAAATGTTTTTCAAACTACCCTCATTCGGTTTCTATCCCTTCTTCCCTTCTGTTACCCCTTTTTCATTTTAAGGTTTCCCTTGTCAAAACCGTTTCTAATTTGCCCAGCTACTGTTAGACGACCTTGATCCTTTCTTCCCTAAAATCTATCCTAGCGGGTGTTTTCCCCGGTTTTCCTGTACTATCCCCACTCTCTTTCCTTATTGATTCAATTAATGATCTCTAAGTCCCTAACTCCAAAGCCCTAATCCCTCCTACGCTGTTAAATTCTTAACCTGAATTTTTCAAACGTCCCGTTTTAAATTAAGACCCGTCCAACTCAAACAGAACCTGAGGTGATTCACGGAAAGAGATTGCCCAACCGAGCCGCCTTAACTTCTGAATCCTGTTTATCTAATAATTTTCGATTGGGGCAACGCCAACCTTTTTTTGTTTCCATGCCCTCAAAAACCCAATTTTTTTCCTTTCACCTATCTACTCCGACAATACCCGACCAGATAACTACTCCCCTCTTCTTCAATGCACCTCAAACCCTGTCCCTCCTTCTACAATGAACAATTTTCCCTAGATAATCCTTTACTAAAATCCACCTGAACTGGAAATCTCACATCTCAATCTTCTTAAGGTTAAAAACAAGTTTCATAAGAAAGGGTGAGGTGTGCTTTTGTGGGCTTCTTGCGTCCCCTTTTTTTCTCCCTCCCAATTGCTTGCTCCTCCGACAGGGGCCCCCCTTTATCCGCCATGTTATGGAGTATGTCTCCACATGGTTTTGGGAGGAAATCCACTCTCAGCTCTTCCTAAACAGGGTTGAGTCCCCAAAAAGCTTTTTCCCCCTTCCTCATCACTCTCTCCCCTCCTGACATGAACCCGTGTCCTCCCAATCCCTTAATTTCACCACGCAACATGTTGCGTTCTCCTTGCTCTCTTTCTCCGTTTTTATTTTTCATGCTCCTGCCCTTCTTCTGAAACTTGCCTTAACTTTGCAAAGCCTCCCCCCACTCCCGCCGGCCCTCCCTTCTGCACAAGACCCCCTTTCTACTTCCATTCCTCATCCCTAATTCTGTTTTTTTTCTTCCTTCCTAATGCAAAGAGTTAATCAGTAATCTTTTTACGCTTTTCCATCCCTTTCACTGGTAAAACTCTGGGAACTCCCCTCTTCCTGTTTTCCCTATTTTTCCACTTCCTATGAACTTAAAAATCTAGAGTAACAGACCCTCCCGAACTAAAATGGCCTACCCCTCTGTTTTTTGATTTTCTTCCTTTTTTAACTGGTCCCCCTTCTTATAGGACTGGGCAAGTTAAGCCGGGCTTTGGAGTTACCCATTGTTTGTGTGCCTTGGCCCAAGTTTCCTTGTGATGTTGAAAAAAATTAAAAATAAAAAAATAAAAAGTATAATATATAAATGGATGTATATATATTAATTATATTATTAATAGATATATATATCATATGTATTATATTATTAATGATAATATAATTATTATAATATTATATATTATATATAAATTATTATGTCGGGCCCCCCAAACTTTTTCAAATTTTCTGGGTACGCCAACTGATACCTACCGTCAGCATTAATGCTAGTTTTCGCCTTGTTGTGCGGCTTTTCTTTGCATTTTTGGGATATGTTTTAATATATCCAAATTTAATGACTGGTCAAATTAACCAAATTTCACCAGATTTTTTTTCACCCATATTTGTCTGGTTTCCAACTCTTTTTTTTTCACCAGTGAAAGGCTTGAAAATTTTTCACCATTTTTCCGTTATCTGGGTGAAAAGTTCGTCCCCATCACTGGCAGCACTAAACCCGCCAGAGCAGAGACATAAACGGGGGGATTCCTAGGAGGGTGGACAAAACCAGTAAGATTTTCCGCTAGCCTTAACATAAATACCGTTTTCGTGTACAACAATGAAAAAATTAAACATTGATTTTTTTTACGTCAATGAATTCCTTTGGAAATTTGAAAATTTTTTTAAAACACTGGACCAAACACCCTGATTACGCCCTAGATTAACCCTGATTATTCATTTTTAACCCTAGACCGCTTTACCGCTTAAGGGGTCCCTGAATTAACCCCCTAGTTTAGGGTATTTTTTTACCCTAAAAAAAAAAACAAATGGGAAGCACTGCGGCGGGGCCGTGCGAAAGTGGTGCTAATTTGTTCCACTACCAAAAAACACCTCATATTTGTCCCAAATATCCTTTACAGAATCAATGAAAAGTCCTAACGTGTCCCCCCCCCCCCCCTTACGTACATGCAATATCCCCCAACGCAACACCCCCTATCCTACAGTGAAAACAAATTGTTTAAAACCAAGAATGCACATAACCGGTTTTTTGTTATAAAGTGGAACATTGGGGACCAGATTAAGGATATCAAAAAAATGTTATAATTATTATAACGAGTTAAAACATTTGACCTTTTTGCCCGAATATTCCTTTCCTTACAAGTAACCTGTTGGAAATATAAATAAGTACCGTGAAGGAAAATGTGTACTAATGGTTGTTACAATGCATGCTTGGATCAGCATTGTAATAATAGTGGTAGTAATAAGGAAATGGGCTGAAAAATTGGGTGTAACAACCTGCTTTTATCAATCTTACAATATTGTTATTGAAAAATTTGGCAGCAGAGAACCAATTTAAGGTTGTTTTTCCCAAGAACCTAGTTTTTTGCCTTACACGAACACGCTAATTTTGATTTTACCTTCAGCCATTTTAAAAGAATCTGAAGCCGTTTGTTTTCTATGGTGATTGTTTGGATTGGATTTTAAGTTTTTAAGGCGCGCCAACCTGCGGGGGGTTTTTTTATTGACCGCCTGTTTTTTTCTTGGGTGAGACTTGGACTTCTTGAGAGTTCCGCCCTCTTTTTCTTCCTAGATATTTTAGGTTTTGTTTCCTTGCGAACCATTCTTTTTCCATTTGGTCTAATATTTTCCTAAACTCAAACTACGGGAGTAGAGTTGACCCCTGATCCCCACAAAAACGCTTAAAACAGCTTTGATGTTTATGATGTGTTAGGCCCGTGGTCACCGAGCGATATTTTTTTCCGCATCTTTTGGTATTTTTTGCTACCAAAAGATCCCGTTAGGTGGGTGGCAAAAAAGTGCGCGTTTGTCAGCCAGGCGGTTTTTCGGCCACGGAAAGCATTCTTTTTCCTACCAAGAAAGTAAAGCGAAGGATCTGTTTATTCTTTTATCTTTAGCGTACCCCCCCTTGGCTTCCTACTGCATTTATAACATGGTCCCCCTTACTGTTTTCCCTCTTCCACCTTTCCCCTTGATAACCATAAATAAACCCAACCAAAACCCTTACTTTTTTTGTAATTCAAATAAAATCCAAGTAAAATACTACACCCAGCTAATTTTTATTTTTATCCCCGTTTTTCTATAGTTATAACACACCGCAAAGCCTCATTTAAAATATGTTGGGGGTTTCAACATTTTTTCCGTCATAACCTTTTTCATCAACAACCAAAAAACTAACTAGAAATGTTCTAAATTCCGATACGTAAAAATAAATATAAATAACAGCCAATTTTACCATATCAATGCACGTGTTCTGGTATAATATACGGAGTAAAAGAACCTATTTTTATTTTCTCCTCCCTAACTCTACCAAACAACTTTTAATTTTTCCCCCTCCCTCTCATCTACACTATATTACTAAATTACTAAAACAATACAAAAATCATACAGCCTTTATTCCCCTGTAAACTCAGACGCCAACTTATTTTTTCCCCTAAACATATCACCCCAGAGATGCACAACATCTCTTGTCCACGCTAAGATTGGTCACATTTCTCTAGTTTCATCACGGAAAAATTGTTAGTTCGGTACAATTCTTGCGTGGGCCGTCCCCGGCTGCTCCGAAAAAATTGTAAGCAAGATGCATGTACTGTGTGCAAGAAAACGACTTCCTCGGACTCCGCTTTGCCTTCACCAAAAGATTGGTAATGAAAATGCCGGGTATCAGAAATGAAATAATGCTGGTATCAGTCGTCCAAATTGTAAGCAAATACACAAATATGGCCGAAAAAAGTTTTCCCGTGGGACCCATGGCCCTTTTTAATTTAAGGGTCGTGGGTCACACGAAACACTTCCTTCCGGCATCCCCTTTTTGGTATTTTGCTACCATTTTGATTGCTTGAATACCGGCCCCAAACTTTTTGGTAGCAAACGCAGGGAAGTCACGCATGTTTCCTTCGAGCCAGCTATTTCTACCCTTGGTATCCATCTTGGATGGGTCATTGTATTTTCAGGAGGTTTTAACTGAGTGCCACGCCGGGAACCTGTCCCGTGGGGAAACACGGTAAAATTGATATACGCATAACACATGTATTTTTGGTCCACCCGCGAAAATGAGTTTGACGGACCATAAATTGCTTGTGAGTGATGGCCCATGTGATGAACATATACCATTTTTCTAATCAACCCCACTGTCCCCACCATTGTAAGGAGGGCAAGACCTGCAGTGCCAAATCCAAAAATGCACGGCAAACGCCCTCAAAATGTTGGCATGTGTTTGGGGATGGGGCGTAGTTCACATCTCCCGAACAAACCCGACAATAGTTGAGGTACTGCCCAATTCTAACAACATAGGGCGGTTCCCCACATATTTTTTTTTCTATACCAAAACTAGTATCCCACAAACACATTGCCCTACACAAAACTCTCCCTACCAACTTAGCAGTTTTTTTTGAGGAGTAGTGACATATGTCGCTACAATGAACCAGCGCCCGTAATACGTCCTACCACCCCTTTAGTGTGGGCTGGCCTCTGTGACTCGGCGCCTTCCTGGGCTTCATGTGCACTCCTGACCCGAAACTTGACCAATCACACAATACTTTAGCTTGTTTTCATTAATAGTTCGGGTCCCTTTAGGGGCGGAAAAAAGGCCATTTCGCTTCTCCGTGGGTGAAGGAAGGTTATTTGAGGGGTCTTATCCTAATCATTTTGTGCGTCCCCGCTTGAAATCCCGAAAATCGTAAAGTGTGGTGGGGGTCCACTCGTTAAGCCGGTAAGTTTTTTTCGCCCCCCCCCCCCCCAACCCTCAATTTGGGCAATTTTGGCAAATTTTGGGGCAATAAAATGGGCAAATTACAAAAATTGCAGGATGAGACCAGACGTCCCCCCGTAGAGAACCCTCGTTTTGGACTCAATTGAGCTGTTAAGAAGTGGCATAAAATGTTAATTGAAAGGTACTCCGTGTTTGTATCTTGTTCGGGATTTACTGATTCTAATAATGGAAATTAGAGGATAATTGGGAAAAAAATTTGGGAAAATATAAATAGGAATAATTTTTTTTGGCCTTAAAGCCCTGAGTTCTTTATAATAAAAACTAAAATTTTTTAAATTAGTAAAAAAGTAAAAATAACAAACAATTTGTTCTTAGGACACCATTTATTTAACGAAAATTTGTGCCAGAGGGGGTTGGGTACAATTATGCCCTTAGAACAGGGTGTATTTCCCAAACTGAAAAAATGCTTATGGGAAATAGACGACCCTTCAAAACATACTTTTCCTTCACCTAAAGGTGAAGCGAAAGGCCCTTTTTTTTCCCGCCCGAAAGTGACCCGAGTTTATTAAATCCCAGAACCACAAAATTTTCAAGCAACGACCGAGTGCCCCCCTCCCTCCGCCGGTATTTTGTGGAAAATACATTAGAACAACCAAAAAAATCCCCTTACTTGCGATTTTAGCCCGAGCGTTTCCAACAAAGTTTGAAAAAAATCGAATATCCTAAGTCCGTCCCCCTACGCCACGACGGTCCTCATGGCCCCCATCTTTCCTCGTCCGTTTGATGCCCCATCTCGGGGGAGGCAATCCAAAAGCTTCCCGAACAAGGAGTCTGCAGTCGTTTGAACAGCGGCAGCCGTTTGGGGTCCTCCGCGCAGTTCGTCACTTGCATCCGCTACTCATCCCAATCCATGGAGTAACCTTTGCGGGGGCGGGAAGGCCAGGGTGGAAAGGATATGGCGCCCAGGTTTTTGTCCGTAAGCCGTACTTGGTTCGGTCCCGAGGGTCCACCCAGACTCCTTCTTCCAAAAGCCCCCCCTCCCCAGACCGACGGCCTGTGCTTGTGGGGGGCTCGCAATAATGTAGCTGGGTGGTTGCGTTGACCTTGTCCGTAGGGGGCCCCAGTGGCTGCTCCATAACCTTTCCCTTCTTCTGAAGTGCCCCGTAACCCCACCCTCGCCTGCGGGCAGAGAGCAGGTATATCCTAAAAATTCTGCCTCAACGAATTCGGAACAGCACGTCCCAGCCCTCTTCCTTGGCGTCAGCGGGACCGGCGGCTTCGGAGTGGTTACCCAAAACCGTGTCCCCGAGGGTGTGCCTGGTCGGGCCGGGCCTGGAACCAGGCCAAGCTGGCAACTTGCCCCTTTTTTCCCTGAAGAGGGCGCAAGTGGTTGTTCCGCACCAGTCAGAGCATGGAAGGACGTGATTCACATCCGCGTGAGAGCCCAGTTCATCGTGGCATGATCCCTTTTTGAACGTTGAAAGGGTCTCCCCCTTGCACAAGCTGGAAGGCACGTGTTTTATGGGTGAGGTATCTTTGGGGAAGTTGGGTCCCCCGGAGAGGAGGAATCGAGGACCGTCCAGTGTACCGGCTAAACACTACGGTTTGTCCTTCCACAGTTCCTTTTGTTCCGAGCAGTGGCGAAGATGAATATTATCATCTTAGTGTTCCGCCTTTCCCTCCTTGTTTCCTTGAAGCGAACTTGGCTCCGTCCCGCCCAGAAGTTTTGCCACGGCTTTGTCCCCGCACGCCACGCCCGGCAGACCGACGCGGTTAAATCCCCAAATGAAAATGGTTGGCTGGATTTTGGGGAGCCGAAATGAGAGAGGTCATAAGCAGTCTTTGTGTTGCCCTTTTGGTGGACAGATGGGTTGCACCTGGTCATTCAGCTTTGATCCTCCTCGATTGCTTGTAATGTTCCCGAATATCGTAAATCCTCCCACCTCGGCTCCGCTGTTCCTCCGTTCCTTTGTCTTTGAGGTGAACGCGCCGATGTTCGTCCGTGTCAAGGAACAAGGTTCAACTCCCCGTAAGCCAACACCCCATTTTGGGCCCACCTTCTCCTTGCAGGAGGATCCCCCACCCAAGGTCCCCTTAAGTTTGGCCTGAGCCCCGGGAAAACGGGGGGTGCTGCCTTGAAGTATAGCCTCCCGTTTCCAGAGGACCAGCCAAACGCTGAGAGGATGAAAGGGGTTTTTTTTTGCCGAGGCCGTGGGGACCGCCGCCGTTTCATCCCGTCTCCATGAAACCCTGAGAAGGGCAAACTTTTTTTTGTCGGCACCCGCGGGGTGGCCCTTTGGGTCACCGTCCAAAGAGGGCAAGAGGGAACAGGGGAGAGCTCATATTTTTGGAGATGAATGGTGGCGAAAGGTCCAGAACTGCGTGTCGAGTTTTTTGGAGGCGGCAGTCATGACCCCCCCCGAGTGAAGTTCCTCTGGGGGATCCCCGTTACAATCAACCTGCTTGTTCCCTCCCGATTTTTGGAAAACTTTTTGGCTTTTCCTTGCCCAAGCCGTTTTTTGAATGGTATTTTGGTAAGGCTTAACGATGCAAGGACCTCCCATTGGACTTTTGCCTGCTGCAGTCCCCTGTGATCCTTTCCCCTCTTTTTCGTACTTCCAGAGAGGCTTCCCTTGCCCAGTCCTCCCCCTCGATTTCTTGTCCCATTGCGTCCACCCACCTTATCTGGAAACCAACCCTTGGCCGGAAAAGGACGGGGGTGAGGTTGGGCTTTTCCTCGCGAGTGGGAAGGGGTTTTTTTTTATGCTGGCGAAAAGAAAAGACCAGCAAAAACCTCTTTGGTTCCCCCATCCTCGATTTGGTGGTCCCTTCTTCGTGGCCCCCCGCTGGGTCTGTCCCCCCTTGTGGGTGGCTTTTGATTCCGTAACAGAAACTTTCCCGAATGATTTTGCCCCTTTGATTTTGCCAAGAGTTCGTCACCCCCCCCCCTTGGATTTCAAAAAAGAATTGTTTTCCTCGGTCGGGGAAATTTTTTTTTTTTCGTGAATCCCCTACAAGCCCACCGTCCCCCCCTTTCAGAGTCCGGTTCAGCCTGTTTTTTTGTTTTCCAAGCCATGGGGTTCGTCAAGCACAGGGGACGTTGAAAAGGTCCCAACGACTTTACGGACGACCGCAGTTGTTTTTTCTCCAATACTCCCCCCCCCCCCGTTCATTGGATTCTTGTAGCCGGGAGTCCCCTGCCTCATGGCACACGTAAAGACCGGGACGAAACCGGGCGTAAGGAGCCTTTCGATTCATGGCCCGGAGAAAGAACGGTCCTCCCCCGACCTCCCCTCCCAACGATCCCTTCAGTGTGCAGCGGGCCAGATTCTCCTGTTCCCACAGCCCTTGGTGTTAGTTTGTCAAAGGCAGGATGAACCATCTTGACGTAAAACTCATGGAAGACGTTTTTGGGCTCCAAGGGACGGTCCGTCCCCTGATTTTCCCGCCTGCTTCAGGATCTGGCCCAAAAGCTGGGTGCAAAGGAATCCTCGGAGGGCTTTCCCTTGAAGGAAATCCAGTTCTTTCTCCTCATCCCCCCAACCTCCACTGGACGGCCCGGAATTCTTTCCGGCGCTCTCCATTGTTGTACCCCCCCCCCGGAAGAAGAACGTGAGAGCTAGAGTGCACTTTGTTGAAGGATTTATTGTGTGCCCCTCAATTTCCGCTGGTTTTGGACGTGGTTTTTTCCGGCCAAATCTGCCGGAACCTGTTGGGCGGGTTCCCGTACACCCCGACCCTCGTGGGAGCACCTCGTCCGGAACCCCGCCTCCACCTCCAGTAAAACACCGAATGCACCGCCAAGCATGGCCTATACGAACCGTGTAAGGTTCGCCACAGAGACGGACTATCCCAGGTTTTTGTTTTTCCTTCTTCAGTTTCAACTTGAATCCTCCAGATCTTTGAGAAAAAGCCTCCCATGGTCGGCACAAAACAAGCACCGGAGCCCCGCATACTCCCGAAACATCCTCCCTTGGGCGTCCCCGAGGTCCGAAGGACCACCATCTCCTTTATTTGGCACCGGGGGGGGGGGGGGGGGCAAATGACACACGATTTCATTGCGAGACCCTGGAAAAGGAAATGTGCTTAATTAATGAAAAATTGATTTATTTTATTTACGTGGTTTTTTATAGCTAAATTTCTAAAATGTAATAGCCCCCAATGAAATTTTTTAACATTTAATTTGCGAATTTCATTACCGTAATGTCCCCCAATAAAATACGAAACCATGAGGGACCAGTCCCAGCGACAAGTTTACCATTTTTTCTATTAAATCCCATAACGGTAGTGCCTTTTATGAGAAACCAGATTACAGCCCAGAAATTTTTCAATGAACTTTTTTGATTGTGAATTAAGGCCACAAATTTAATGTTCCTTTTTATTATTTTTTTTCCACCTTAATCTCTAATTTCCCATTTAATTAGTTCCAAAGTAATGCCGAAAACAGATACAACCCCTGAGTTACTAAAATACATTTTTTATGCACTCCCTTAATAGCTTCAATTTTGGTCCAAAAGCGAAAAGGGTCTCTACGAACGTCCCCCTTGTTTCTCATTCTGCAATTGTTTTGTAATTGCCAAATTTTATTGCCAAATTTGCCCAATTGCAAAATTGGCGCGCAAAACTTACCGCTAACGAAGTGGGGGGACCAACTAACGAATTTTTCGGATTTCAGCGGGCACCAAAATGCCTTAGGATAAGACACTCAAAAATACTTTCCTTATCCCTAAATGTGAGCGGTAATCGCCCTAAGTGTACCCTACTAATTATCCTTTTCTTGCGTGTATTATGGTCAACCAAAAAACCAAAGACAAGTATCGTTCACATTTCCAGGCCAAGATGTCCCTAGTTTAGTTTTTTTTTTCTCCTTCCGTCTGGAGAGACGGGCAATTTTCGGAACCTTGTTAAAACTCCACTGTTTTTTCCCTGGACCGAGCTGGCTTTAGCCTAGTAATTGAGAAAAGGAACATCCGGCAATTTTAATGTTGTTTAATGTTTTTTCCATTGGTAAAATATTACGTATGTTTTTTTTTAGTAAAAAAATAAAAAGTGGCCCCATTTTTTAATGTTTTAATTTTTTTCAATTGTATATACGTAAATTCTTTAGTGAAAAAATATACAAAGTGCCCCATTTTAAATAAATGTGCTTAACAGATGCACATATTTACAGAAATTTCCCACGCTGTTCCTACCACCATAGTCGGTCCCCCAATATTTGTTCCTACAACATAACAATGGTCAGGCAAATAACTCCCTAACAACCTACGTGGTGTGTAGGAGATTATGCTGTTTTATCTCTGTATTAAAATTGTCACTACTCTAAATCTGGCCTAAAATTGTTAGATGTTGCTGTTGGGGGGGGGTAGTAAATACATGGAGTAGGAAATGTGGGCGCGCCCCCTTGGGGATCCCCAAGGCGCCTGCCTCCAGCCCCTCCCCTGACTGGCCAGCCATATTCCCAGGAATCCAACAATGAAAATGGTTTTTTTTGTTTTCGAGAAAATTCTAATGGTTTATTATTTTTTCCCCGTGGATCTACAGCCAGCGTACTTCACTCCGGACCACATACGCCCACATAGAGCTGGAAATTATGGCCCCTTAACCGGGCAAGGTGGTGGGTGGGGTTGTTTACTGTTCGCCTCCCAACAATGACAACCAGCTGTGCCCTGTAATTGGTTAAAACAAAACATTAATATCTACAGTTTATAATAAAATGTACTCACGCTGGAAAATGAAAAATCTGTTACAAACAAACGCGAAATGTATTAGTGAGCAGCCTATCGGCAGCTTCCAATGGCCACAGGAGCCTCATTCTTTATGTTAATATCCCCCGTTTTTATTTATAACAGCAAATGTTTGATGGCCAGAGTACAATAATGTAACATGCAATATAATTGTACAACACACAACGCTAATGTTCCTATAACCACCATGGTATGCCATGAGCGCAAGGTCCTTTTTGTACTTTCATCCTTAACCGATATCATTGACTGGTGGGATATTTATGGAGGTCTTATAGGCCCATATGCAAGACGTTTTCTCGACCCGTTGCACCGCGCAGCGGCAAGCAAGAATAATTTGAAAACACTCCACCCGTTGCGTTGCTCTGTTGGTTGCGTTGTCCATGCCTTGTCCTCTGTCCTTATTCCATTATATTTCTTCCCAAACCATTACAGGCGAGTTCTTCAAAATTGAAGAAGATTACCGAAAGGACATAACTTTTGAACATATGTACGAGTCATTTATAATTGATTGATTTACCATCCGAGAGCAGCAGTGAGGAATAAATAAACTGAAGACCATATTTTAGACCAACACGCCTTATGAGACAATCAACAATGATGGAAGGAATGGCCTTTACTTAAAAAAATACACAAAAATTGGGGTGTAAACAAGGTCCGCCTCCTCGCCGTGCACCCTGGACACGTTTTTTAATCATTAATAACGGATAAAGGGATTTTAAAATATCAATGAGCCTGATAGCTGGGTGTGAACCCAGCTATCAGGCTGGTTAATCAAGGGTTAACACCGCCTGGTGTGGTCTTCTGCTAGTCATCTGATATTCCGATATCATCTGCGGTTGACACAAAGGCTTTGTGTCACACGGTCTGCTTTATCGCTCGAGGCAAGACGTATTACACTGCGCTCTTATCTCTCTGATAACTTTCTCTTGTCGTTATCATATATATCATACAATATTTTGCATGATAATTATAGGATGGCTTCGGTCACACATGCTGCCTTACAGGACATTCAGTTGGGTCGCAAACTCACTGATGAAGCCATTGTACCATATTGGGGATAATTGCTAGCCATACTGGCTCGTATAGCGAGCCAGCTGTCCTCATGACCCTGGGTCGAGCTGCAGCGAATGCGTCCTNGTGGTTCCCCGGGGCTACCCCGGTGAAGGGGCACGCGGGCTACGGCCTGCGTTGCCCTCTCTTCACTTTGTCCAGGGACGACGAGCTTCGCGGCGACTAAGAATACCCCGCATAACCCAGGGGCGGGAAGTGCACCTCTACGAGACCATGACGTCCCTCACACTACTACCCCTGTGGCCTCTCCTCAGGGCCTTGGGGAGCCCTGGGCGCTGGGGCCAGGCACTAGGGGCGGGCGTGGGCCGGAGGTGAAACTACGCTGCTACGACGCCCTACTAGATACCTCCTTCAGGAGGCTTCCCCTGGGTTCCCCCCTGGAACCCCGGGGCATTACGAGGCACCTGCAACAGGATCTTAGGACCTCTTGAGCACCACATACAGGTCTTCCTGAAGGCGACGCAGCAGATGGTGATGTATCTATATGATTGACAGTGCATGACAGGGGCGGGCGATAATGGATTGACCCCGGGGCAACTATGCAAGCTAGGGGCCTCGGGGGGGAACAGGGAGGGTCGCCCCCCCGGGTAAAGCCCGGGGCGTTATAAGCCTGGGGAGGTAAGCTCCCCGTATCTCCGAAACTACGGGCACTGCCCCGTTGTACCTTCCGGTACAAGGAGATAAAGCCCAACCCGGCGCCTTCAGGTAGAGGTGCCGGGGTTATTTGTCATGCCACGACCAGCGACCGATTGGATAGAACCATAGCGGGTTGGGGGGACGCTACAACAGGAGCTACGTATATCAACACCCCCCGTTGAGCCTCCGCGCACGCAATGGGCCCCAGACATAACTACGTCACGGTTTGTTTACATCGGTGCATTGTGGGGATAAGGCGGGGTCGCCGCGGGTGGACCTACGGAGGGAAAACTACGGCGATGGAAGAATTTCGAGTTATGTTGCGCGAAATTGATATTCCAGGTGCTATATTACTGTGCTCTGTTCTGGCTGACAACCCTATAGAGAATACCTGAGGTAATGGCTTATGTGCAGAGGCTTCTAAACCAAGAAAACAGAGTCATAACAGAGCCTCGTCAAAAGGTAAGCAGCTGGTAGGTACGTAATGTGTCCCTACCACTTGCTTACTTCTTAATAAGACTCTGCTGTGACTGTTTTCCTGGTTTAGAAGCCTCGGCACATCAACCATCACCTCAGGTCTTCTCTATGTTGTCAGCGAGCACGGAAATATAGCACCTGGAATATCAATTTCGCCCAAAACAACTCGAAATTTTTTCATCGTCGTAGTCTTCTCTTTGTAGGTTGTACATATTCATGGTTATGATAGTATTAAAACACCTTATTAATTGAGTTCCTTTTGTTGTGTTTTCTCATAATAAGTAGGGTATTATTCTAGTATTTGCCCATACTCCCCCTCTCTCACAAAACAAGCTTGGGGACCTGGGGGAATGCGGGATTTTTGGCTGGGGTACAAAATATGCGTAGCAACCACATAGTTTTCGAGTTAGGGGTGCTGTAAAAATTGCCTAGATCTAGGGAAAATTCATTGGATTTCTTCTGAGTCCAGAGGCGTGTGAACCTGACGATCCTCACAGAATGATGACCGAAGTGTCGAAAACACCCCCAAACCCCCGCTAGGAGGTTAGGTTATATTTGGTTAGGTTAAGGTAGGTTATAATTATTTGGTTAGGTTATATTATTTGGTTAGGTTAGGTTTGGTTATATTTGGTTTGGTTAGATTTGGTTAGGTTAGCTTAGGTTATATTTGGTTGGGTTAGGTTAGGTTAATTTTGGTTAGGCAAATTTCTCTAGATATAAGGTAATTACCCTAGATCTAGGGAATTTTAGCCCCCATGCACAACTCTTAAATATTGTGTTTCCGACGCATAATTTGTTCCCCACCCGAAAACCCCGCATTCCCACAGGTCTCCAAACTTGTTTGGTAAACTTGGGGGAAGTGGGAGAGTATGGGCAAACACTATAATTTTATGTGTGGGGTTTAATATTTAATGTTGGGTTTTTTGGGTGGGGAACAAATTATGCGTCGGAAACACATAATTTAAGAGTTGTGTATGGGTGGTAAAATTCCCTAGATCTAGGGTAATTACCTTAAATCTAGAGAAATTTGCCTAACCAAAATTAACCTAACCTAACCAACCTAAGTTAACCTAACCAAATCTAATCAAAACCCAACCTAACCAAATCTAACCTAACCCAATATAACCTGCCCTAACCTAAACAAATCTAACCTAACCTCCTAGCGGGGGTTGGGGGGGTTCACGACACTTCGGTCATCATTCAGTGTGGATCGTCAGGTTCACACGTCTCTGGACTCGGAAGAAATCCAATTAATTTTCCCTAGATCTAGGCAATTTTTACAACACCCCTAACTCAAAAACTATGTGGTTGCGACGCATATTTTGTACCCCAGCCAAAAAGCCCGCATTCCCCCAGGTCCCCAAGCTTGTTTGGGGGAAGTGGGAGAGTATGGGCAAACACTTGAATTTTACCAAATTCCCTAGATCTAGGGTAATTACCTTACATCTAGAGAAATTTGCCTAACCAAAACTAAACTAACCTAACCAAATAGAACCTAAGCTAACCTAACCAAATCTAACCTAACCAAATCTAACCTACCCTAACCTAACCAAATCTAACCTAACCTCCTAGCGGGTGGTTGGGGGGGTTATCGACACTTCGGTCTGAATCGGTCATCATTCTGTGAGGATCGTCAGGTTCACACGTCTCTGGACTCAGAAGAAATCCAATGAATTTTCCCTAGATCTAGGCAATTTTTACAACACCCCTAACTCGATGGTTGCTACGCATATTTTGTACCCCAGCCAAAAATCCCGCATTCCCCCAGGTCCCCAAACTTGTTTTGTGGGAGGGGGAGTATGGGCAAACACTAGAATAATACCCTACTTATTATGAGGAAAGACAACAAAAGGAACTCAATTAATATGGAATTTTAATACTATCATAACCATGAATATGTACAACCTACAAAGAGAAGACTACGACGATAAAAAAATTACTAGTTATTTTGGGCGAAATTGATATTCCAGGTGCTATATTTCCGTGCTCGCTGACAACATAGAGAAGACCTGAGGTGATGGTTGATGTGCAGAGGCTTCTAAACCAGGAAAACAGTCACAGCAGTCTCATTAAGAAGTAAGCAAGTGGTAGGGACACATTACGTACCTACCAGTTGCTTACCTTTTGACGAGGCTCTGTTATGACTGTTTTCTTGGTTTAGAAGCCTCTGCACATCAGCCATTACCTCAGGTCTTCTCTATAGTGTTGTCAGCCAGAACAGAGCACAGTAATATAGCACCTGGAATATCAATTTCGCGCAAAATAACTCGAAATTCTTCCATCGCCGTAGTTTTCCCTTCGTAGGTCCCCCCGCGGCGACCCCGCCTTATCCCCACAATGCACCGATGTAAACAAACCGTGACGTAGTTATGGGTAGGGTCCATTTCCTTCCTTCCCCCCTTCGGGAGTAGCGGAGCGGCGGCGTCCCGGAGCTTAACAAAAAGTATTACAAAAATATGTAGAAGTGCTCTGTAAATTGTAACTACGTAAGTAGAGAAAAATAGTATTAATTGATTGACAAGTGAAAACTATGCCTAAAACTGGTCATTTAATGTTTTTTTCTTTCCTTAACTAGGGTGGATTTACAAGCTCAGGCCATGGAACAACTGGAGACGAAGTTATGGGTCACTGATAAGATTGCCGACTTCAACGATCTCTGCAACAAGGTCAACGATCCAAGCTTCCTTAATAACGACTTCATTCAGGTAATAACTTTTTGCCTGAATAATGTTTGTCTTAAAATCATGTAAAAAACATTCTACTTTGTATCTAATTAGAGAAAAATTTAAATTATTAACTATTGTTATTTTGTGAGTGTTTCTTGTTGTTTTTTTAAGTAAAAATATAACATCTATTTTCCAATTTTTATATTTAATAACGATTTGAAGAATTATCTTTAAAAAATATTAATAGTGCTTATTTTCTTTTTTTCTTGTTTGAAAAGCCATAGAAGTAAACATATATAGATATATATATTAAAAAAAAAATGTCAGTCTATATACATAACCACTACTTTTATTTTTTGTCTTAAATTTTAATATTTAAACGTTCTCTCATCATTCCCTACAAGCCAATAATGACGTAATATTTTAATTATGTCATTACTGACATATCATTGCTGTACTTTTCACTAGTTCCATAACTTTATCAGGCACCGAGTGAGACACAAAACTGTGGTCTTGAGCTTACCAGGGAGTTGTCAGCTGCCAGGCAGTTTGACAAGGATGCCGACGAGGAGGTGGCTGAGTCCTTGTACGAGAGCCTCGTCAGTACTACACAACATGGCAGGCAGCTCAGGCCACAAGGCAGACAGTGAGCTGAAGTGCCAGCAGTGTGACAAAACATTCAAATACAAGAGTCACCTTGAGAGACATTCCTTGACACACAGTGGTGTTAAGAATTATGAATGTGTTGAGTGTGGAAAAAGATTTGCTAGAAAGAGTGACCTCACCAAACACACCCTGACACACAGTGGTGTTAAGAATTATGAATGTTTAGAGTGTGGGAAGAGATTTGCTAGAAAGAGTGACCTCACCAGACACACCCTGACACACAGTGGCGTTAAGAATTATGAATGTCTGGAGTGTGGGAAAAGGTTTACTGGAAAAGAGTGACTTGAAACAGTGACTGCTTCAACGCAATCCCTCTGATGATCCGCAAAAGTTTTTTTTTTTATATAACAGCTACCGTACACCCCGTGGTAATCTCTGCACAAGCCCGCAGAAACTTACGAATTAAGTTCATAACATAATGCTGTGTTCAATTGTTTTCAAACACTTAGATAAAGTTCATAGTACTAAATCATAATTTAGGTGGATAAGCAGGCTCTCCTTAGCATCCCTGAAATGGGCGTCAGCCTCACTTTAGGTGTCTGTCAGTGTATGTGAGGTGTCTCAGTGTCTGAGGTGTCTGTCAGTGTATGTAAGGTGTCTCAGTGTCTGAGGTGTCTGTCAGTGTATGTGAGGTGCCTCAGTGTCTGAGGTGTCTGTCAGTGCCTGATGTGTCTGTCAGTGTATGTGAGGTGTCTCAGTGTCTGTCAGTCTGTCAGTGAGGTGTCTGTCAGTGTATATATACATGTGAGGTGTCTCAGTGTCTGTCAGAGTCTGTGAGGTGTCTGTATGTGTATGTGAAGTGTCTGTTAGTCTCTAATGTGTCTGTCAGTGTATGTGAGGTGTCTGTCTGTGTATGTGAGGTGTCTGTCTGTGTATGTGAGGTGTCTGATGTGTCTGTCTAGTGTATGTGAGGTGTCTGTCAGAGTCTGTGAGGTGTCTAATGTGTCTGTCAGTGTATGTGAGGTGTCTGTCAGTGTATGTGAGGTGTCTGTCTGTGTATGTGAGGTGTATGTCAGTGTATGTGAGGTGTCTGTCAGTGTATGTGAGGTGTCTGTCTAGTGTATGTGAGGTGTCTGTCAGAGTCTGTGAGGTGTCTGTCAGTGTCTGATGTGTCTGTCAGTGTATGTGAGGTGTCTGTCAGTGTATGTGAGGTGTATGTCAGTGTATGTGAGGTGTCTGTCAGTGTATGTGAGGTGTCTGTCAGTGTATGTGAGGTGTCTGTCTAGTGTATGTGAGGTGTCTGTCAGAGTCTGTGAGGTGTCTGTCAGTGTCTGATGTGTCTGTCAGTGTATGTGAGGTGTCTGTCAGTGTATGTGAGGTGTCTGCCTATGTATGTGAGGTGTCTGTCAGTATCTGATGTGTCTGTCAGTGTATGTGAGGTGTCTGTCAGTGTATGTGAGGTGTCTGTCTGTGTATGTGAGGTGTATGTCAGTGTCTGATGTGTCTGTCAGTGTATGTGAGGTGTCTGTCAGTGTATGTGAGGTGTCTGCCAGTGTATGTGAGGTGTCTGTCAGTGTCTGAGGTGTCTGTCAGTGGCGCCCAGTGGTGAGGAGAGAAGAGCGAGGTACACCAGGAAGAAACAAGTTCCAGAGGAAGGAGGAGTAGGGAGCAAACAGTGACTGCTTCAACGCAATCCCTCTGCTGATTAGTTAACAAGTAGGATGCCAAATAAGTGACTACTTATGTGATCTAATGAAGTAATACGTGTTAAAACGACCTCACATATAACAAAAAATATCAAGTCAACATTGTATAGTTGAGGTTTCATTAAAATATATTTATTAATAGATGTTTCAATTTACACTAAATAAAAATATGGTGTGAGGCGGTATGGTATATTGTATACTATAGTGGGTTTACCGCATTCTTTTGACTATCAACTTTGACTATGTGCTATCAAGTGTTTATCAACTTTGACTATGTGCTATCAAGTGTTTTTTGCAAACTTCAAAAATAATATATATATAGTTTAGGAAAGCTATGGTTAAAATTTCAGTTAAACATCTTATTTTGAGGTTTAACAAATATATGTTCCCAAGTAGCCTTATGAATGAGAATGTTGACTTCGTTGTATTCTCTTGACTCACATCTAGCTGCCTAATCTTTTTCGACTAAAAGCTTCAGTAATCAAGTAAATATAGTCTGAAGATACCATGGTAAAAATTTCTGCTCAATATCTTAATTGAAAGTGATATATTTTAAGCTTAAAACACTTCTGAATTGTGTTGTGCGGTAGTTGGCCTACTACCAAGAGAGCCGCCGCGCGGGTCTACCCTCAAGAGTATAGTCCTCTATGCCTCCAACAATGACAACACGGTGCATGTAATGGTTAAAACAAAACATGAATATCTACAGTTTATTATAAAATGTACTCACGTTGGAAAATGATAAATCTGTTACAAACAAACGCGAAATGTATTAGTGAGCAGCCTATCGGCAGCTTCCAATGGCCACAGGAGCCTCATTCTTTATGTTAATATCCCCCGTTTTTATTTATAACAGCAAATGTTTGATGGCCAGAGTACAATAATGTAACATGCAATATAATTGTACAACACACAACGCTAATGTTCCTATAACCACCATGGTATGCCATGAGCGCAAGGTCCTTTTTTGTACTTTCATCCTTAACCGATATCATTGACTGGTGGGATATTTATGGAGGTCTTATAGGCCCATATGCAAGACGTTTTCTCGACCCGTTGCACCGCGCAGCGGCAAGCAAGAATAATTTGAAAACACTCCACCCGTTGCGTTGCTCTGTTGGTTGCGTTGTCCATGCCTTGTCCTCTGTCCTTATTCCATTATATTTCTTCCCAAACCATTACAGGCGAGTTCTTCAAAATTGAAGAAGATTACCGAAAGGACATAACTTTTGAACATATGTACGAGTCATTTTATAATTTGGGNGGCCAAATTTTTTTTTTTTTTTTCTAGGGGGGAAGGGGGCCTCAAAAACATTAGACCACACAAGTCCGCCAGCGCCACAAAGCTCACCAGAAAGCCACCCCGTTACACTGAGTCCAGAAAAAGCCACTTACGATGGTGATTCTCCTCTTTTATAGGAATTAACCTTTTCTTTTACACACACACACACACACACTCTCTCTCTCTAAAATGGTATTTACCTTCAATGTTTTGGAGATGAAGAGTTGCACTGCTCCAGGCTTGAATCGTTTGCAGCTTGGTGGCAATGGCAAACCCAGCAATTTCATATTTAAATTACGTTCATAGGCATTTGATTCAAAATGGCGACTACAAATGCGGGCAGATTTTCTTTTTTTTGTAGCACCACTGATTTCAATCCATTTTCCTCTTAGTTCTTCATCAGCTGGGAGATGATGAAAGTGTTGTTTAGTTCCTTTCCAATGGACAGATTTGCACCCACGAACAATACACACAGTAGGCATATTTGCAAAACAGCTTGAAGCAGCATCAAAAGATGTGTACTACAGACGACGTGACCCGTCCACCAGGCCACCAGCCAACTGACTGACGCCTTAAAATTTTTGAACCGCGAGTGCCGCAATACAGTTTGACGTCACGTACCCCCTGCGCACAACTGGCTGCTCAAGGACTTGTTTTGGCTCGCCGCCCCCCCAACGTGACGTTACCTTCTGTTTACCTTGACTCTGTCTGCTTCATCGCTCGAGGCAAGACGTATTACACTGCGCTCTCTCTCTCTCTCTCTGGTAACTTTCTCTGGTAATTATCATATATATCATACGATATTTTGCATGATAATTATAGGATGGCTTTGGTCACAAATGCTGCCTTAGAGGACATTCAGTTGGGTCGCAAACTCACTGATGAAGCCATTCAATGGCTGCCATTGTACCATTATTGGGGATAATTGCAAGCCATACTGGCATCGCATATGTCGAGACAGCTGTCCTCATGACTGCCCTCTTCCCCATGGCTCGCCTTCCGGACCTCTCTTCAAAGGCGAAAGCGCTGCTAATTGTTCATCTCGGCGTAAGCGAGGATGATGGACATTGGGTCCTGGTTACTTATGAACATAAATCTGTCCGTGTTTATGATTCTATGAATAACATGATCATGTCAAAGCAATTGCACAAAGTTGTCCATAAAGTTTTCGGTGAAGGTGAAGGTTCGCCGGAAAGATTAAACATTACAACCGTCCCTGTTCTTACAGTACAGACTAATAGCAACGACTGCGGTGTCCTGGCCTCGGCCTATGCTGTTGATTGGGCACTGGGTAATGATCCCGCAAAGATCCAATATGAATATGCTGCACTAAGACCTCACATGGCATCTATTTTGAGCAATGAAACATTTGTTGCATTCCCAAGTAGAATAACACTAACCCTGTCAAGAGTTCTCTACTTGGGTTCTCCTGAACCCATGACCCAAGTCCGTGAACAGTCAAGGGTTAACTACTTGGGTTCTCAAGAACCCATGAGCCAAATCACTGACAGTTCGGACACTTTACAACATAAAGTGTTCCACTTACTGGAAACCAAATACCACATTAACGTGACATGAAATCCTTGCAGACCGTTGGCAAACGCATGAACGGGGACTCGCACTCTGATTATTACTGCCTAACCTACTACTGATTATAACTCAGCCTACTGATTATTACTCAGTCATGGCTTCTGCGTCGCTTTCGGCTGAAAATAAAAAAATATTTTATAATTTCTGCGGCCGAAAATATTTCTCTCATTTGAGTTATACTGAAACACACATGGCGCACAACTTTAGCAGCCAAGTCGATATTACAGTTCGGTCTGCTCCATGTAGGGCCAGCAAAATAAATAATGAGAAGAGCTTCTTGCTCTCTAATAACTATGTTGTCTTTGGCGAAAGGCGTCGATCCCATGAAAACTATCAACTTTGCTGCAGATGTTGCACCTTTGAGATGTACACTCATGCAATTGATAGAAGAGTGCTCCACAGAGGGTACGCACAATCTTTATGAGGCATTTGGTGCACTCCAACAAGGAAGGGTTTGAAACAGCGGACGACGAGATGGATTCCCTCGATACTGCTTTTCTCAAGGATCAAGTCCTTGAAAAAATTAAGGACTTTACTGGCATTACGGTTCTCGAGAATCCCAGGATACCAGATATTGTGTCTCAAGGTGACATGATGGCCCTGATACGAGTGGTCAATAAGCAAAGCCGTAATGATTACTATGCTGCAATGCACTGTGCTCAGTCACACAAAAACTGTGTCACTTTGCATGACTTCTGCGGACGAACGTACGCCAGGGACGTCACGAACCTGGAGAAAAAATTTGCGGCCAAAGCATTGGGTCTAAAGAAAGTGCCATGCGTTCTTCGAAGGAACCCGACGGTGGCTTCGAAAAAAGATACGGAGAAGACTCTCCTGTACTCGCTGGCGACCCTTTTGTGCCTTGCCATGAAAAATAACATGTGGGACGTTTTCGGCGTCCGGGCAGATGTGGCTCAACTACAACTAAAGTTAAATGAACTTCTGAGCGGGTCCAATACCACCCCGACCACACCAAGTACTACTACTACTACTGTCCAGCCCAACGTACGTCCTTTGTTTCAAAGGCGGAGATCAGTCAGCGACACAATCTACCTGAGAGAAATGGACACTGTGTGTTCCTGCTGCGGGGCAAAATATTTCTCCTGTGAGATGGTCGGCCCACAAGGTGGTCCGCTGTTGAAATGCTGCAAACGTGGCTTGATAAACGAACCACGGAGGGACGATGCACCACAACTGTTGGTCCGTCTTATGACTGAAGATAGTGAGGAGGGGAAACACTTCCGAGCCTCAATCTATCGCTACAATTCGTCTCTGGCATTTGCTAGTATTCACGCCCAGTGCCCACCACTAGGCCAGGGAGCACAAGCATTTATAGTGCAGGGCCAAATGTACACTACGATGTACCAAGGTATGTCAGGCGAGAATTCCACTCCGAAAGGGAATCAAATGTACTTCTTGGACATGGAACGCGGTGTGTCCAGTAGAGTGAACGCCTACACAGGCCTCCGTTCGTCCGTGATCAAAAGTCTGTTGGCCATGTTGCATGCATGCAATCCCTTTGCGAAGGTCTATTCCACCATGAACCAGTATTTGCTGCGCAATCAGTCATGACATGTCAAAAATGTCAATCTGGCCATGCGGGCCGATCTCAATGCAGTCCACCGGGGTACCGGTGCGATGCCAACAGCCGATGAGGTTGTGATCGTATACACGCCGTCTGAGGCAGGAGGAGACTTTGGCTCCATGGTCATGTACTCAATGACAGATGATGTCCCGAAAACATTGAAACTCTGGTCTCCCAGTGCTGAGCCATTGCTCTTCCCACTGCTCAACCCCCGTGGCGACAGTGGCTACGATTATTTGACCATGAAAAAGACCTTCTCATTCACAGTACTGCAATTACCTCTTGGCACGCAGGGATGATTTCTCCACGCTAAAGTTTGGGGGGCATCTGAAGCAGGCCTTCGTCTGTTTCTCATGCCTTAAAATGGAGGATGATCGACTGTCTTATATTACCGCTAATCAGCAAACGCTCGCGGCCGACCGTTATGAAGGTCTACACGACTGGGTTCGGATGAAAGCCGATAAAGCCAACGCTCTGGTGGGAAAAATCGTCGTTCTCCCACCAACATTCACGGGCAGTCCCAGGTACATGCACCGCAAATACCTGGATTCCCTGGCTGTGGTGTGCCATTTCGGTAAGTACGACCTTTTTGTGACTATCACCACTAACCCTAGATGGCGGGAAATCACTGAAAACCTCCCACCAGGCCAGACCGTGGCTGATAACTGTGACTTGGTCAACAGGGTGTTTCATACGAAACTCATGCTACTATTTGTGAAGGTCACCACTACTTGTGGTGTTGTGTCCGAAACTCATGCTACTATTTTGTTTAAGGTCACAGGCGTGCGTAGCACGCCTGTGACCTTAAACAAGCTAAGTAATACCTAAAGAAATATATTCTCTGTAAGAACACAAACAAAAATAATTTAATATTACAATTGTTCTTTTTCTCATTAAAACAATGTCCAATTTCTCATCATACGTCACCTACAAACATACGTAGGTTTAAGACGCCTGAGACCTTAAACAAGCTACGTCATACCGAACATATTGTAATTTCTGGAACAATAACAGCACGAATTTTTTTTCCCTCCATATGGCTTTTCCGGATTTAAAAAACAAAAAATTATAATCCTACTAATACGTGTCCAAACACACGGCGTTGGCTTGACCTTAAACAAGCTACGTCATACCGAAGATATTTTAAATTCTGGAACAACAAAAATACGCAAGAATTTTTTTTTTCTTTTTTTTTTCAAACAACAATTTCTCAATTTCTATTGATACGTGTCCCAACACACTGCGTTGGCTTGTTGCTATAGATTCGATGTTGGATGTTGGTATAGACTCAGAGTATGCTCGTCAAGTAACACTTAAAGCATGATGTACCACTACTTATCCTCGGAAAGACAACAAAAGGAACTCAATTAATAAGGTATTTTAATACTATCATAACCATGAATATGTACATTGTACAACCTACAAAGAGCAGACTACGACGATGAAAAAATTTCGAGTTGTTTTGGGCGAAATTGATATTCCAGGTGCTATATTTCCGTGCTCTCTTCTCGCTGACCTGAAGACCTGAGGTGATGGTTGATGTACAGAGGCTTCTAAACCAAGAAAACAGTCACAACAGAGTCTCATTACGAAGTGAGCAAGTGGTAGGGACACAGTACTTACCTACCACTTGCTTACCTCTTGACGAGGGTCTGTTGTGACTCTGTTTCCTTGGTTTAGAAGCCTCTGCACATCAGCCATTACCCCAGGTCTTCTCTATAGTGTTGTCAGCGAGAACAGAGCACAGTAATATAGCACCTGGAATATCAATTTCACGCAAAATAACTCTAAATTCTTCCATCGCCGTAGTTATCCCTTCGTAGGTCCACCCGCGGCGACTCCGACTTATCCCCACAATGCACCGATGTAAACAAACCGTGACGTAGTTATGGGTAGGGTCCATTGTTAGGAAAGTGATTATCACCTTATACAATAATTGGAACTACTCTGGCAATATGAAGTTTGTGTGGAAATATACCTTCTTTAAATAATTTGTTTAATAAGTAATCTAAGTGTTGCGAGATTTAATTACAGTAAAACAATCTTACTAATTTTTATTTCTATTCCATCATGAACAGGGGATGTTTTCTGCATACTTTTAGAAACAACAGCAATACCAGAGAAAGAACATTAATCGAATTGTTGGTGCTACATATAATCTTCTAACAAATATTATAACGGCCTTAGTCTATATGGACGAGGACATGATGAAGAAATTGATTGTGGCCATGATAGCCCGAGACTGGCGTACGCCACAGTACTGTAGTTTGGTTGCCGCACAAGAGGGAGAATGTAAAATAGATAGAAATAATACAGAAGGCAGCCACAAATATTGTTCCTAGCCTGTCAGACCTGATTTATGAGGAGAGGCTAAAGATATTGTGGTTGCCATCATTGGAAGAAAGAAGAAAAATAGGTGACTTGATAGCAATGTATGTCAGGAATGGAGAGAAATGACAAAGAGGACATGTACTATGTACGGGTAGGAGCCACAAGAGGTCATACGAAGAAACTTGAAGAAGACAAGGTGCTTGAAGGACCTTGAGAAGTAATGTTTTCCCTATCGGTGAATTGAAATGTGGAATAGCAGCACATAGACAATGGGTAATATTTCGGTAGTGGGCTTTAAAAAGTCTTTGGATTCTTACTTACATCATCATGTAGATTTCTTCAATCTGAGTATTTTGACACCAGTGTCCCATTGCGCTAATTGAATAATAATAGCGTTACATGTACTACCGAAAATCTACCGTTATTTCAGCCTGAAACGGTCAAGATAGGTTAAATCAGATTATGTTAGGTTAGGTAGAGGTGAGGTTTGGTTTAGTAACATATGATATCAAGAAAAGACAAAATTTTCAATACTATGACAGTGCGAAACGGAACAAAGTTTGCGGGAAGGGACACCCCCCGCACCTGTAAACAAAATTGATTTCTGACAAAAACGAGTGCCAGATTTATTCAAGACACATCCAAATTATTTAGGAAAACTAAGTTCGTCTTCAAATAGGTGAATGCCCACTACCGAAATTTTACCGGATAATGAAATTAAAAATTTT
>JACEEZ010004187.1:124955-131247 GCA_016584305.1 Chionoecetes opilio | reverse complement strand
TTTTTGGGTTTCTATCGGTATCTTTCTTATTCAATGCCCTTTTTTCGTGTGTTGTTTTACTCTCTTTGGATGTACGATGTATTTGGTTGCCAATTGTACGTTTGTGGTGTGTGTGTGTGTGTGTGTGTGTGTGGTGTGTGTGTGTGTGTGTGTGTGGTGTGTGGTGTCGTGATGTGTTGTGTGTGTGTGTGTGTGTGTGTGTGTGTGTGTGTGTGTGTGTGTGTGTGTGTGTGTGTGTGTGTGGTGTGTGTGTGTGTGTGTGTGTGTGTGTGTGTGTTGTGTGTGTGTGTGTGTGTGTGTGTGTGTGTGTGTGTGTGTGTGTGTGTGTGTGTGTGTGTGTGTGTGTGTGTGTATGTATGGGTGTGTGTAGCTTTTGTTTCTTGCAAAATGTACCTTTGTTATTTTTGTATATGTGCACATTTCAAATATCTGAAAATGCACACGCACGCACGCACGCACGCACGCACACACGCACACGCACACACACACACACACACACAACACACACACACACACACACACACACCACACACCACACACACACGAATCAGACACTGCAGTGAGCATATAATATTCTCCTGTGACAGCAATCAAGAAGTCAGCGCACCGGACCAGCCAGCCTAACGATAACGAGCAGAGGGCCAATAAGCACAGGCCGTCATCGCACCGGTGGATAGCGTTACTGCCTCACTATTACCGCCACCAACGCAGAGACACACTAATACCGAGGTAGATATAAGTGTCCGAGCAATCGGTATTGCGACACTCGGGAAGGCTTTATTGACCACAATTATCAGGTACATCAACTTGACTGCAAATAAACAATAACAAGATGAAATAAAACATCATTTGATACATATATAATCATAATCGTAGTATCAACAAGATAATGGAATTCTGTAACATAATATAAATTTCAATCATCACAAATCCGAATACAGTAACATGAGTAACATGACGAGGTGACGACTCGAGGTGTCTTGATACTTTTTCTAGCCTTCTCTCCTTAAACTTCTGCAACATTTGCGGTCTTAGATCTAACTTTCTCTCTGTTGAACATCATCTCTCTTCCTCTAAACCTCATCTTCTTTTCCTCACCGAAACCCAGTTGTCCGTGAGCTGACAGCAGACCTTTTTCTGTCTCCTCTTACTGTCTCTATTCTCATTTTCAATCCAAAGCTGGCTGTTGCGTATATGCGCGCAATGACATCACTTGCTCGCGTGCCTACGGCCTTGAATCTTCCGAATTTTCTACCATCTGACTTCGATTTCAATGTCACTCTCTTACTAAATTTATCTGTGCTGTATATCTCTCACCTAACTCCTCTGACTATGTAAAATTCTTCGACTATTTAACATCAAAAGTGGAGCACATCAGATCTCATTTTCCTTTAGCAGAAGTTTCCATTCGTGGGGACTTCAATGTTCACCACCAACTTTGGCTATCATCTTCTTTCACTGACCAATCTGGTGAACAAGCCTACAACTTTTCTATCCTCCAAGACCTAGAGCAGCTGTTGCAGCACCCTACCCGTATTCCTGACCGCCTTGGAGACACGCCCAACATTCTTGATCTTTTCCTAACTACTAACCCTTCTGCTTACTCTGTGAAACTATTCTCTCCGTTGGGTTCCTCCGATCACAATCTTATTTCTGTAACCTGTCCTATCGCTCCGGTGCCGCCTCGGGACCCACCTAAGCGGAGGTGCTTCTGGCACTTCAACTCAGCTAAGTGGGAAGACCTAAGGCAGTATTACTCTGATTTTCCATGGAATGATTACTGCTTCCATGTCAGAGACCCATCTCTTTGTGCAGAGCGCAAAACTGAGGTCATAGTCTCTGGCATGGAGGCGTACATTCCACACACTTTCTCTAATCCTAAAGCCCGTCAACCTTGGTTTAACTCTGCTTGTTCTCATGCTGTCCGAGATAGAGAGGTGGCTCACAAACGGTACCGTAAGCATCCATCTTCTGAAACTCATGCCCTTTATATTTCTGCCCGTAATCATGCCAAATCTTTACTTCAACTTACCAAAAACTCTTTCATTCATAGAAAATGTCAAAATCTTTCTGAATCAAATTCCTCTCGTGACTTCCGGTATCTAGCAAATAACATCTCTAACAATTTTTCTTCTATATCTTTCCCTCCTATGCTTCACCCAGATGGCTCCACAGCTGTCTCATCTATTTATAAAGCTGAACTCTTCGCTCAAACCTTTGCTAAAAATTCCACGCTGGTTGATGAAGAGCTTGTTCCTCCTTCTCCTCCACCCTCTGACTATATTATGCCTGTCATTAAGATCCTTCGTAATGATGTTTTCTTTGCCCTTTCTGGCCTAGATCTTCGGAAGGCTTACGGTCCTGACGGAGTCCCTCCTATTGTTCTCAAAAACTGTGCTTCTGTGCTTGCACCCTGCCTGGTCAAACTTTTCCGTCTTTGTCTATCTACTTCCACCTTTCCTTCTTGCTGGAAGTTTGCTCACATCCAACTTGTTCCTAAGAAGGGTGACCGTTCTAATCCTTCAAACTACCGTCCTATAGCTTTGACTTCCTGCCTTTCTAAAGTTTTTGAATCTATGCTCAATAAGAAGATTCTTAAGCATCTATCTGCTCACAATCTTCTATCTGATCGTCAGTACGGTTTCCGTAAAGGGCGATCTACTGGCGATCTTCTAGCTTTTCTAACTGAATCTTTGTCATCCTCCTTTAGGGGCTTCGGTGAAACTTTTGCCCTTGCCCTTGACATATCAAAAGCTTATGATAGAGTCTGGCACAAATCTTTAATTTCCAAACTACCCTCATTCGGTTTCTACCCTTCTCTCTGTACCTTCATCTTAAGTTTCCTTTCAAACCGTTCTATTGCAGCTACTGTAGACGGACATTGTTCTTCTCCTAAATCTATCAATAGTGGTGTTCCCCAGGGTTCTGTCCTATCACCCGCTCTCTTTCTATTATTCATTAATGATCTTCTAAGTCAAACTCAAAGCCCTATCCACTCCTACGCTGATGATTCTACCCTGCATTTTTCAACGTCGTTTATTAGACGTCCAACTCAGCAGGAACTAAGTGATTCACGGAGAGATGCCACCGAGCGCCTAACTTCTGATCTTTCTATAATTTCTGATTGGGGCAAAGCAAACCTTGTTTTGTTCAATGTCTCAAAAACCCCATTTCTTCACCTATCTACTCGACAAAACGTACCAGATAACTATCCCCTCTTCTTCAATGACACTCAACTGTCTCCTTCTTCTACAATGAACATTCTAGGACTATCCTTTACTAAAAATCTGAACTGTAAATCTCACATCTCATCTCGTGCTAAAACAGCTTCTAAGAAGTTAGGTGTCCTGTGGCGTCTGCGTCCTTTTTTTTCTCCCTCCCAATTGCTTGCTCTCTACAGGGGCCTTATCCGCCCATGTATGGAGTATGTCTCACATGTTTGGGGAGGATCCACTAATACAGCTTTCCTAAACTGGGTTGAGTCAAAAGCTTTTTGTCTCACCAACTCCCCTCCTCTGACTGAATGTCTTCAATCTTTAAATCACCCCCGCAATGTTGCTTCTCTTGCTCTCTTCTACCATTATTTTCATGCTCACTGCTCTTTTGAACTTGCTAACTGCATGCCTCACCCCCTCCCGCGGCCTCGCTGCACAAGACTTTCTACTCATTCTCATCCCTATTCTGTCCATCTTCCTAATGCAAGAGTTAATCAGTATCTTTACTCTTTCATCCCTTTCACTGGTAAACTCTGGAACTCTCTTCCTGTTTCTATTTTTCCACTTTCCTATGACTTAAATCTTTTCAAAAGAAGAGTAACAAGACACATCCCGAACTAAATTGGCTCACCCCCCTTTTTTATTTTATTCTCTTACTGTCTTCTTTATAGGGACTGACAACTAAGCGGGCTTTGTTTTACCCATTTTTGTTGTGCCCTTGGCCAGTCCTTTGTGATGGAGAAAAAAAAAGAAAAAAAAAGCATAAGACTATCCAAACACTGACATATGTAGGAGTTCTCCCCATAGAAGGAAAAAGATTCAAAAACATCAAGATACACAAGAGACTGTAAACTTCAAAGATGATTGCCGACATTCAGGCTCAGTGTCGCCCCAACTCCAGCCACCAAAACTGTAGGAAACGAGTTCATTAAAAGCTTTCATGTTATTCACGGCACCACGACTTGAAATGTGTGTGGATTCATCTTGTTGTATTCATCTAGTTGTATTTTACAGGGCCTGAGCATCGCTCGTATGGCCCCGTCTCCATATCAACATTTATTTTATAATTCTTCCTTAGTGCTTAGTGTTGGCCGAAGCCACCACCCCGGGAGGGGGGTCACAAACCCCCGGCTGACACCCGGTACCCATTCAATTTTTTATTTTTTTTATTTTTTTTTATTTTTATTTGTGCCTATAGCGCCTGTAGGCAGTGATGATCCAGGGCTCGGATGGTAGGCTCTGGAGGTTCACTTGAGGGCTCTGATGGTTGGTCCTCGCCCGTGGTGGCGCAGGCAGGATTTTTATAGTGACGCCTGTGATTAGAGGCTCATGCCGCCCCCCTGTGTCCTCCCATGCACTCGCAATCAAAGGTAGAGTTGATGGGCAGGGCATGTGGGTGTTCTTAGGCCACTCGTTGGTGCAGAAAGGCTTTGGGTTTCTTCGGGGATCGAACTCGGGTCACCGAGAACACCAGTCGGAGACGCTAACCACTCCGCAACCGCCTCCCCAAACGCTGGATGGACGCTAATCGCTGGATGGACAGGGGCTCGGGTTTTAAGAAGACCGCCCGTCTGTCTTTGCTCCGCCCGGGGATGGAACCCGGGACTTCTCGGTTGTGAGCTGAGCGTGCTAACCCTTACACTACGGAGTTCCCTGTGTGTGTGTGTGTGTGTGTGTGTGTGTGTGTGTGTGTGTGTGTGTGTGTGTGTGTGTGTGTGTGTGTGTGTGTGTGTGTGTGTGTGTGTGTGTGTGTGTGTGTGTGTGTGTGTGTGTGTGTGTGTGTGTGTGTGTGTGTGTGTGTGTGTATGTGTGTGCGTGCGTGTGCGTGTGCGTGCGTGCGTGTGTGTGTGTGTGTGTCTTAATCACTTGAATTTCTTCAGTGAGTCCATCTGCTGGGATAACCTTAAAAGACACCTTAATCAAGTGGACTGGCAACTTGCAATGAGCAATTCTGACCCTGAGGTTCAGTACAACAAATTCCTCAGTAAATGCCATGACATTTGTGAAAAGCATGTACCCATAAGAAAAACAGCATCCAAGAAAAGTATACCAAGGGATAGCAAGGTACTTATGCGTAAGCGTACGAAGCTTCGAAAAAGTTGAGGCAAAGTGACAATACAATGACAAGACATCAACTAGAAGACAAGATCAACACTTTAGATGAAAGACTTAAACTATCAGTTGAAGCTGAGACAGCTCGGAGAGAAGCACAGGCTGTAGCATGTATTAAAACTAACCCTAAGTATTTTCACAAATATGCTGCATCACAGTCAAAACTAAGAGTCGGTGCTGGCCCCCTGAAAATCTCAAGCGGTCGAACCATCAACGAATCCCAGGGGATCGCTGAGGAACTATCATGGCATTAAGAAGGAGTCTTCAGTACCCCACGGCAAGATCAAATAATACACTCATCCGAAGATTTCTTTAAAATCGCAGATCCTTCATTGAGCATAACATACATCAATTTTTCTACATTGGACATACAAGAAGCATTTAAAGACATCAACACCAACGCAGCAGCTGGCCCAGATCAATTCCCGGCGAAGCTACTCAAAAATTGCGCCACAGAGTTGAGCATCCCCTTGTATATTTTGTACAGAAACTCCCTTGATCGAGGAGTCATAGCGCAAGATTTGAAATGTGCTAGAATTACACCTATTTACAAAGGGGAATCGAGAGCTGAAGCAAGTAACTATAGACCTGCTGCCCTAACTTCACACGTCATAAAAACTCTTGAAAAATTAATAGTTAAAGAAACATCCTCGTAACTTGAGGATAATGACAAAATGAACCAAGATCAACATGGCTTCCGTTCCAGCCACTCATGCCTTTCACAATTACTCGCCCATCATGAAAAAATTATCAGAGCACTTTAACACAATAAAGATGTTGACGTGATCTACCTAGACTTCGCAAAGGCATTCGATAAAGTGGACCACGGCATAGTGCTGCATAAAATACGAAGCCTGGGTATATCGGGAAAACTCGGAGTGTGGTTGCATTCTTTCCTCACCCACCGAGAACAATTTGTAGCAGTTGATGCTGCAGTGTCCCAGATGCCTGGAGTCACTAGTGGA
>JACEEZ010004187.1:82455-119955 GCA_016584305.1 Chionoecetes opilio | reverse complement strand
TGTATGTGTATGTGTATGTGTGTGTGTGTGTGTGTGTGTGTGTGTGTTACGTGCGTGTGTGTGTGTGTGTGCTTGCGTGTGCGTGCGTGTAGGTGCGTGCGTGTGCCTGTGCCCTGGTGATTATCTGGTCTACGACAACACCACAACAAGCGAGGCAATGTCACTGAGAGACATTGGAATATCTCGTTTGATACTCGTATTATTCTCGTTTAAGGACTTAAAGAGATTTGCCACGGGAGTGTTGACTGCCAAGAGTGTGATACTTTTTCCACCAGAAGCGTAAATCTTCATCTAAGGAGCATTGCGCTGAGGAACAGTATCAAGTTGCCTATGAATATTGGACTCAGACTGATAGCTAGTGTGCCGTTGTATAGTGCTCTTCTTGATAAGGAGCCAGTATTAAGCTACTGTCAATCTTCAATGTATGAAACGTTGACATTTTCGACGAGGAGATTCCATTCCAGATCCCAAGAGCACACGATCATACCTTTCCTCTTTTCTAACCTTGCTCGGGGATCACTGTGCGTCATTCATCTCTTTTTAAACCAACGATACATGACTACCTATATTGTGTGTTATCGGCAGGTCCTGTCAAGCATTAATCACACAAATACGTAATTCATGGGGTAGGTATGAAGAGGCAATTATGTCATGAGACGATGCCTAATGTGATCATAAATTTGGGGGACGTTTTAAATAATTTTGTCATTACTGTCAAGCCAAACACTGATTATTACGAGCGAGCGTGAAGCGCTCGAGAGTCCTTGGTGGATACGGGATTTTTCTCACTTAAGCGGCCGACCCGACCCGACCCGACCCGACCGTCACGCTTTTCAAGAGCTTATATCTTTGGAATCCCGCTTCCGATTGACAAGCGGTCTTTGCCATCTGATTCAATCCCTTTTGTGCTTGATATGCTTTGTCACACGTGAGGGGTCAGCATGGCACGTGGCGTGTGCCGCGTGAGGGGTGTCAGACAACGTTATCTTGCTATAGCTGAGAAACGGCTGTACTGACTAAGTTGAAATTTGGTGTGTGGTTTGAGACGACACACCTAGCAATGTCACACAGCTCAAACTCCGGGTGACGCCGCACGTGCGCCACGTGCGGCGGGTTTCTACGGGTTCGCTCGTCCCTCGCCGATTAAGGCGTCTTACTGGTAGTATTGTCATTACTGTCAAGCCAAACACTGATGATAGTATTGCCTATGTAGGTGAAGTGATCTTGTTATTGGGTAAGTCTGATTATATTTACCTTCAACCTTGTATCATTCATCTTTGCTTCTTAGATTTTCTTCATTAATAAGAATGAAAAAAGGACAGAGGAAAAAAACCGAGACATAATACAGAAAAAGACAAAAAGTTGACAAATTTAGAAAGATTCAATGATATTAACAAAGAAACCGAAAAAAGGCAGAAACAGAGGCAGGCCATCCTACAGACTGACAGGAGGAGAAGGCGATGCTACAAACAATGAATAGTAATAAACACAACGAATGATAATGCGTTCCTATATACGTCCTTCATGCACTCCAACATAACAAACATTTATCCCTTTACAAGTGACCATAAGGACGGGGGGAGGGGAGGGCGGGGGACAGGTTGAGGGTAGGCCGGGGGGCTGAGTATTGCGTGGGAGGGGTGGCTCATGAGGCTGGTGGGGCTGACTCAGGAGCCAATAAGGTTCATAACATGGATGCAGACCGCATGTTAGGCTGGGTCGTCGAGTTCCAAGACGAAGCCTTTCATTGCATCATTGTCACAACAAATGCAATTAACAAGAGTAATCGACACGGCAGCTTTGATAAAAAGACGGAATTTGAATGTTATTTCTTACATTTTCCCTTTAAATACATGAAAGTAACACCGACCTGGACTTAACTTTACAAATCTTTAAAAAAAACATGCATTCGTAATGGATATATTGAAAGGAAAAAACATCGCTGCTGAATCATACATGGCTTCTCGTTCTTTTAACGATAATCAATTTAACGTAATCAACGTGTGTGTACAGTATATGCATTCATATATATTTATTATTATATTATATTTTATTATATATTTCATATTGCAGACCCTGGTTACTGCTCCCTCGGCGTCTCGTTTACGTCCCCCTCGGTGCCCCTGACGCCCCTGATGTCTCTGTTGTTTTCCTCACGCCCATAATAACCAAAGCCGCGGCCAGTTATTTGATGTAGAAAATGGATCTAATCAAGAGTAATGCGCATATTTCATAAAACAATAAAAATATTTAATATACGTAAGAAGGGAGAAACAATGGACGGAAAATAGCAAGGGAGGAAGAGAAATAGGGCGGAAGGTGTTACCAGCATAATGAGATTAAAAAAGGGGAAAAAATTAATGCAGTAACGAGGATAAAATAAATGAAAAGAATAGTGTAGTAAAAGTGCAGAGGCAGTAAAGAAAAGGATAAGAGAGGCTGCTTAAATCTTAGAGGAAATGAGAAGCAAGAAAAGCAACATATAAAGAACGAAAGTAATGGGATGCAAACATAAATATGAAAGGAAGGAAAGGGAGAGAATTAAAACCTACAGACTAAAGAAGAGAGATATAACACGAATGACAAGCTACAACACAAAAAATATAGATAAATAAGAACAGTAGACTCGTCTGATGCCATAAAACAATTGCATCCACATTTACATTTCATTAGTATCATAAATACAAGTATAGGATACACTACGGTTCCCAATCCTAATCTATACCAAAACAGATAGATATGTAAGAGTCGTAGACTCATGCGAGGCCAGAAAAAAATAGCATACACACATTTTCCTATGTATCACTTATGAATAAAATAATAGGATACACTAAGATCACAATTAAAATTACGTAAATAAGAGTAAATGGGTCCCTGTGATCAACGCCTTTCTGTATGTTATGGCGAGATTCTCACTAACCACTCTCAACACTTTGTTTGCAAGACGTTTATACTCAAAATTACGCAACTAACTGAGACATAAAAAGGAGCTAGAAAAGTACACCCATTAACACACAGGAAGTTGACTATTCGGTACAAAACACGACCATTACACGTGTGATATGTCGTGGCTGTTCACATAGACACACAACACCGCCACGGAGGGAAAAGAATGACCCTCCCGAACCTGTTTTTTGGGAGCCGCTGACATAACGCGAATAACATTTCCTAAAGAATATTCCGAATGCTGTTGGGAAAAAGAGAGTTCAGTGGTCTAGTTCGGGGCAGGATTTAGGTTGGTTGGGAAAACATAGCATTTCTTTATGTCTTGTCTGTCTTTTCAAACACACACCAACACACACGCACGCCCGCGCACACACACACACACACACAAAAGAAAAGAAAAAAAACCCTCCAACATTAGGGTCCGTAAATAAATAGCACGACACAATTATAAAGTCAATTCAAGTCGCCCTTTAAGGTTTCCATCTCGTAACAAGCTTCTTGTACACAATGTAGAGTGATGAGTCTAGTCGTGACCTTGGTGCTAAGTTTCCCCTCTCCTCCCTTTTTATCTCCCCTCTCTCCTATGCCTCTGCTTCGCCCCTTCCCCTCGTGTGCTTTGCAGCGGTTTTGTTTATCTTAAGATCCGATTGGCTGGCTTTTCTCCGTCACTTTATTTCTTTATTTCTTCTACCCTCACTGTTTACCCTCACACACCTGTCTCTTCTTTTCCCTCCAGTCTTCACTCTGGTGGCATTTGTTTTTTATTTCATTCTTGAATCCCCTCTTTCTCTTCCTCCTTCTCCTCCTCCTCCTCCTTCACTTGCCTTGCCTCGCGTTTTCTCTTCTCCGACATGTCAAGTTTTCGCTATCGGAAGGAAGTTGCCACGTCATCTTTCCTTCCCCTTTCAACACCACACCATCACTCACCTAGATGGAATTATCTATATCTCTTCTCTCTCTCTCTCTCCTCCTCTCTCTCTCTCTCTCTCTCTCTCTCTCTCCTCTCTCTCTCTCTCCTACCTTTTCCTCTCTTTGTCGTTTTTGTCCTGTGTGTTGTGTGTGTGTGTGTGTGTGTGTGTTGTGTGTGTTGTGTGTGTGTGTGTGTGTGTGTTGTGTGTGGTGTGGTGTGGTGTGTGTGTGTGTGTGGTGTGGTGTGTTGTGTGTGTGTGTGTGTGTGTGTGTATACTGTATACTCTAACTGCATAGTCAAATATACGTCACCTGCAGACACACTTTGATGTCAGGTGGGTGTAGGTAAAAATGCAACTAATTCCCACTCTTAGTCTTGGCTTTGATGAGCCTCGACTTAGATCAGATTATTTATGTGTTTGGAACGCGTGCGAGTGACGGAAACATTTTTGACAAAGAAAACTAAATTTATCCGAATATGAAGAGACGTGAAGTAACCAAAGTGATATTGATGGATACATATTTTTATTCAAGACTTTTAATAAAGTCTTATGTCTCTAAGGGTTTTAACATTTCTTGGAGAATTATAAAAATTGAATAACTTAAGTCATATCCAAAGACTCATTCCATTACAAAAAACATTGTTGGAATATTGATGATGACTTGACATGATGAGACACAATAACAGTGTTTGGGACGTGATTTCCAGTACAACACATGTACGCAAGACTAGGGGAAGAATACAACATTCGTGCCGTGCCTGTCATGTCTCATTATGACAGTGGTGAGATAGAGAAGTCATGGATGGAATGGGCAACATGGGAGACATCACGTGTTATAATGGTATGCTCGCATGCAGGACATCGATGTACATGTTGTGTCACTTTAAGATACAATATGAACATAAACTATCACAGTACAACAATTATCACACGTGGATGCTGCACTACACACACACACACATTTGGTATAACAAACACTTCCACACTGTGTAGCGTGGCGGGGCGGGCGGCGGGGGTGGAGCAGCCGCGGTGTGGTGCACCCTCCACAGAGAGCAGCTGTTGGCGACGAGCCACGGCGCCCTCAAGGACAGGCTCATCAGGGGCGGGTAAGCACCCTGGCGGCAACGCTGGACACCGTCGCCAAGGAGCAGCGGCATCTGGGCGTGCACTCCCCGTGCACGTGCTGTGGGCTGTGCTGCAGGAGTACCTGGCCCTGCTGCACCACTACGGCGCACTGCAGGGGTGGTGTGGCGCGCTGCAGCACAGGTACGCCGGCCTAGGAGGGGGAGCACCGCAGCGAGCTGGAGGACCACGCCATGCTGCTGCAGGAGCACCTGGCCTTGCGTGGCAAGACTTTCCTAATGGAGAAGAGCCACGAAGCCCTGCAGGCCTGGTACGATGCCCTGCATGACAGGACATTATGTGGTTGAGAAGGACAACCTCAAGGCACAGCAAGACACTCGCAGTCTACTGCAGGACAGCGTGAAGGAAGGTGCAGGACTGTGTGGTGGGACAAGAAAGAGCTTGTGGCAGCCCTTGGAGAGCAGGAGGAGGATGTTGCCGCCAAGGACAAGGCCCTGCAGGACATGAGGCGTGGGGCACAACCAAAGCGTTACATACAGACGGCTTTGGCACAACTCCTGAGGCTAAAGGCCATGTCACACAGACACTTTTTCCGGTATCTTCTGGTATTTTGCTACCATTTGACGCCTGATACCGGCATCTTTTGTTAGCAAACGCAGAGTCGTGCATATTCGTCTTTTGCCACCAGTACTGGCATCTTTGTTTACATCTCGGAGCAGCCGACGCCACGCAAGACTTGTACGAACTACACATTTCAGTGAAATAAAGAGAAATGAACAATCTTGGGTGGTCAAGAGATGCTGTTGCATCTCTATGTGATATGTTTAGGGAAAATAAGTGCTGTATATAGGGAATATAGCTGTATAATTTTGTATAGTAATAGTAATATGGTGTACGTGAGAGGAGAAAAGTAAAGAAGAGAGGAGGAAAATAAAGTGTTTGGTAGAGTAGGGTAGGATAAATAAATAGGTTTTTACTCTATATACCTATATACAAAACATGTGTATGATATGGTACATGCGTGTTATTAGATTTTTTTTACGTATGATTTAGATATATAGTTCAGTTTTGAGTTGTTGATGAGAAGTTATGACGGAAAATGTTGATAACAACTGAAATTTAATAGGCATTTAATAGTCTGCGTGTGTTTTTACTATATAAACGGGGATAATATATGTGTTATTTTTACTTGATTTAGGAATTCAAGTAAGGTTTATTTATGGCTATCAAGGGAAATGTGATGAGGGAAGGACATTTTATCGATGCCAGTAGAAGCAGAGTAGTCTAAGATATAAGAATAAAAAGATCTTAGCTACTCTGGTAGGAAGATGCTCGTAGCAGAAACGCCGTGTGACAACACGCGCACTTTTTGCCACCACTATACGGGCATCTTTTGGTAGCAAAATACCAGAAGATGCCGGAAAATATCGCTCGTGTGACACGGCCTTAAGAGTCCCTTCAGGCGCAGACCTGCGCCCTGACACTCCAGAGGGAGGAGGACGAGGAGAACCAGAGCAAACAGGTGCGACTGTGGAGGACTCCTTGTCCACCACCGTGCAGGCCATGGAGGAGCTCGAGGCAGGGCGGCTGGCGGCGTGTCGGGCCGAAAAGGAGCAAGAGAAGGAGAACCAAAGGCGTGAGGAGCCACGTGTAAGAGATACCCTGCATGAACAGGAGCAGCACTGTGGCTCAAGGGAAGTGCAGCCAGGGAACAGCTTGCTCAGGTTGTTACACAGCTGGACGACGCAACCCAATCCCTTCATCAGGCTGAACACAGCCTGAGCGCCGTGATGAGGGAGAAGGAGGCCATGGAGGACCACCACGCCGCGGCCATCCAGGGCTGCATGGACCAGCACAGCACAGTAACACAGCCAGAGAACGAGGAGCAGGCGCAAAGCATGGATGACGACTTGCCATAACATTAACCATAACCATAATATTACCACTCCGCCTCAAGACCTCCAGGCTGAACCAAAAAACACAGACGAGAACACCGAACAGTCCATCGTCGAGGCTGTATCCCCAAAGCTTGAGGAGAACACTGTGGCCTCGTGTATGTGTAGCAAGCTTGGGTGGGATGGCAGACGACGAGGCACACGAGATGGACGCGATACTGGATAACCTAGCAAAACTCGAGGCTTAAATGGATGGATGCATTGGTAATTGAAATAGAAAAAAAAAAAAAATATTACACTTCCACAACTTTAAAGCTCACTGAGCAAAAAGTGGAGGTGCATCGTGAGTCCATTGTGTCAAGACTACGAGTGTGGGAACCGAACCGCCTGTACCACCTTGGCAGGGAAGGACGCTCCATCACTCACGCCCGGTCCATCCTGCCATTATTTTACATTGTCCCTTTTGTTTTTTAATGTGTGTGTGTGTGTGTGTGTGTGTGTGTGTGTGTGTGTGTGTGTGTGTGTGTGTGTGTGTGTGTGTGTGTGTGTGTGTGTGTGTGTGTGTGTGGTGTGGTGGGTGGTGGGTGTGTGGGTGGTGGGTGGGTGGGTGGGTGGTGGTGTGTGTGTGTGTGTGTGTGTGTGTGTGTGTGTGTGTGTGTGTGTGTGTGTGTGTGTGGTGTGTTGGTGTGTGTGTGTGTGGTGTGGTGTGTGTGTGTGTGTGTGTGTGTGTGTGTGTGTGTGTCAATACAGACAAACCTCAGCAATAAAAATAAGAGGAAGAAAAAACTACATAACCACAAAAACAAATAGACGGACATATAAAGATGCAACTCAGAAATGATGAGACACATACATACATACGTACATACATGCATATTCCGCAAAGTTTATATCTTTTTTCAAATGTAGTAAGATTTCCTTGTAATACATTTGTGTACCGCTGATGAATAATACCAAGCTCAAAACCCATTCTTCTCCTCCTCCACTTAAGTTCTTATTTCTCCTCTTCCTCTCCCTCTTCCACTGAAGTCCTGCTCTTCCACTAAATCCTCCACTTTCCTGTACCTCTCCCTCCTCTTATTCCTCATCTGGACCCTCAATACAGTATAAAAAAGACAGAAACATGAATCGTTTTGAAATAGAGGAGCGGCGCGGGTTATGTATCTACCTTTACCTCATCCCTTCCTGGCAACTTTTAGCATCCAGGTCTGAGAGTTAGGTGGGCGGCCGAGGGGAAGCGAGGGCGGGCGTGGCAGCTCCTGGGGCGTCGTCACAGTTCACATCAGTAATTACGACGCCCATTAGTGGCTTGACGCGGCCTGTTCGGGGGGCATTAGCGATTACGTGACCTTGGTGATTAACGTATATGGCACTGTTATCCTTGGTGTTTCCTCATGTTGCATTGTGGTTTTCTTTTTTTCCTGTATGATTATTTTGAAGTTCATAATTTCTTTCCTCAGATTTTTATTTAGGTTCATTATTTTTTTAGATTTTTATATTTACGTTCATGATTTTTTTCATGTATGATTACTTTTTATATACACGATTTTCTTTTCTTTTTCACTATAATATTTTGTTCTACGTTCATGATTATATTCTTCTTTAATGTGTGCGTGATAATGCTCGTAGATGGTTTATTAAAGTACTAAGGAGCTACTGAATACGTTTTGTCTGCTGTGCTCAGGACGATGATGCAGTAAACTAACACACATGATGTTTACAGTTCTGGAAAGTGTAAGGGAACATTTTTTGTGCTAAATTGTCCCTAAGTCATGATAGTTACCCGGATGACGCAGTATACCATTAGTTAAGCGGCAGGCTTTGTTTGTGCACGAGTACAGACCAAACAGGCTGAGCGCTTTTTTTTTTTCTTTTTTTGCCCGTGGCCAGTCATTTGTGATGTAAAAAAAAAGAAAAAAAACGCTGGTTGAAAACAAAACAAATCGAAATTGCAATGATTCTGCATAGCGGCGACATTGTTTGATCATTTGGCGTTTTCCATCATCATCATTACCATCATTGTCATCATTACTACCACAGGGGTTTGAGAGACTGCTTCATCAGATACTTTACCATCATTGTCCACATTATTACTATTATTACTATTTATTATTATTATTATTATCTGAGGGGCTCGATAAATTGTTTTACCAGTATATACAATCTCATAAGAAAAAAAAATATTCGTCACTGCAATGATTCTGCATAATGGCAACTTTTATAATTTTTCCTTTTCATTAATATTATGACTATCTCTATAATTATTACTATCATTATTATCTGAGGGGTTTGAGAGATTGCTTTACCCGTATCATCACATCTCACAGGAAAATCAACCCAACGCTATGCTTCCAAACGTGACATGGAAGCGTCATCGAGCACAGCACAAGCAGACTCATCACCTGTAATTCCCACCACAATATGGGCGTGATGCGTAATTCATCTTTAGCCTCGAGTGTGCCACAAACTGTTGCCACAAAGCATTATCAGTGGCGCGTGTTAGGGTTAAATGTTGTGTTTATGTTTACATTACATTTGGTGGGTGCTATGCTGGCAGAAAACACACGGACACGGACACGGACACGGACACGGACACGGACACGGACACACACTCACACTCACACACCACACACAACACACACACACACACAACACACCACACAACACACACACACACAAAACACAATCACACAACAACATAAATAAGTACAGCTTCCTTCGTGTAGATGTAGAAGTTTGGAATGGACTAAATAAGGAGGTGATATCGGCAAAGAATGTGCACCAGTTGAAGGAAAGACTGGATAAATTTAGATACGGAGACGGAACCACAAGTGCCTGTAGCTCAAGCCCTATAAAACACAACTAGGTAAATACACACACACACACACACACCGGCACACACACACACACACACACACGAACACGAACACGAACACGAACACGAACACGAACACGAACACGAACACGAACACGAACACGAACACGAACACGAACACGAACACGAACACGAACACGAACACGAACACGAACACGAACACGAACACGAACACGAACACGAACACGAACACGAACACGAACACGAACACGAACACGAACACGAACACGAACACGAACACGAACACGAACACGAACACGAACACGAACACGAACACGAACACGAACACGAACACGAACACGAACACGAACACGAACACGAACACAAACACGACACGAACCGAACACGAACACGAACACGAACACGAACACGAAACACGAACACGAACACGAACACGAACACGAACACGAACACGAACACGAACACGAACACGAACACGAACACGAACACGAACACGAACACGAACACGAACACAAACACAAACACAAACACAAACACAAACACAAACACAAACACAAACACAAACACACGCACACGCACACGCACACGCACACGCACACGCACACGCACACGCACACGCACACGCACACGCACACGCACACACACACACAACCATCATGTAAACACACTGTAACGATTTGCCTCTTCCTTTGCCCCATTCAATGAAGAAAATACCTCCCATATCCGGCCGGACAAGAAAAACGTATACGGATAAAGAGGAACGCGAAGGCCGCTTGAAACATTACTCTATCCGGATTCCCAAGAACAGGAAACATGCTTTCCGATTTTCCGTGTTCCTGATTTCCCTCCATAAGTATCCTCGCCAAGAACTTGAGAAAAATTGTAAAAGGAAAATGGTGTGAGAATAAGAAGAATACAAAAATAATATTGAATACCTTTGATACTTTTCAGAATTCATGAAGAAATAATTATACGTTGACGCACAGTAATTGAGACTAATATTTAGTTGGATATTTTTTAGATCCAGTCCCAAGAAAAAACAATGAAAAATCACTATATTTGCGTTTCTGATTCACTACTGACTTCACCCTAAAAGAGTCACCCTTCACATTCTAGAAAAAAACCCCATCTAGATTCTCCAAAACAAAGAAGGATGGATGTGATGTTTCCTGATTCATATTTTCATTTGTATATCTCCCTTATTCTAGGTTGTCTTTTCCATTATGTGTTTTCAACTAACAATATAATTTATTTTTATTTTACCTGCTCGTGAAAGAAGAGATCATGCCTATTTCCCCCGCCACTGTAAACACTCCATTGTTCACAGCATCGAAGGCCGTGAACTTCAAACTATAATTACCTTCCCAAAGTGCATGCCTTGTATAATTTCGAGCCTTATATGATTTATGTCCCGTAATATTCCATGACACGCCCGGGGCCCGCGACACAATAAGGACTGAGGAAAAGCGTAGATTTAAAAGGAAATAGGGAGAAACTGGTTAACAAATAGGGTGGTGAATGATTGGAATGGACTCAGTCGTCAGGTGGTCAATGCGGAGTCCATAGGGGTCTTTAAAAGTAGTCTGGATAAATTAATGGATAGGGATGAGAGGTGGATGTAGGTAGAGTTAAGTAACAGGAACCACCTCGTGTAGGTCTCACGGCCTCTTGTAGCTTCCTTATTTTCTTACGTTCTTATGACTGCATATCGTTACGGATAATTGCAGTCACCTTCTCGTCCGCCCCAGGACCGGTACGAGGGGGGGAGGGAAGAAAGAGGTCCCAACCATCAAAAGAAACCGATATCTAACACATTTCAGAGCAGTATTACATCACACGTTCATTGGAGTATTAATGTGATGAATTTCATGATAACTTCCTGCTATGTTAAGGAAAATGCTACACAGGAACTAGATCAACAACAAATGATATCATTAGTCATGCAGACACTGTACGTCAAATATCCAGCATAATTAGAGGCATTCAACGTACTGATAAGCAAATGACTTATTGCATCTCTCTCTCTCTCTCTCTCTCTCTCTCTCTCTCTCCTCTCTCTCTCTCTCTCTCTCTCTCTCTCTCTCTCTCTCTCTCTCTCTCTCTCTCTCTCTCTCTCTCTCTCTCTCTCTCTCTCTCTCTCTCTCTCTCTCTCTCTCTCTCTCTCTCTCTCTCTCTCTCTCTCTCTCTCTCTCTCTCTCTCTCTCTCTCTCCTCTCTCTCTCTCTCTCTCTCTCTCTCTCTCTCTCTCTCTCTCTCTCTCTCTCTCTCTCTCTCTCTCTCTCTCTCTCTCTCTCTCTCTCTCTCTCTCTCTCTCTCTCTCTCTCTCTCTCTCTCTCTCTCTCTCTCTCTGCTACGTAGCCATCCATTTGGAGGCGGTGCTTCATTCCGCACATCTTCGCAGCTCAGATTTATTTCTCTGTATATATAAATGCCGTGAAGGTCAAGGATCATCCTCGTAAAAGTGAATGGATCGTAATATTATTTGTGCATCCATCTGACTTATAGGGGATTCAGATGGCTTTCTGGGGCACGAGGGTTCGAAATTGTTATAGAGTAATGGTTATTGAGGAAAGGCTTAAGATTTTGAAAGTCTGCAATCGCCTGAGTATTGGCCGGCGGGGAATATATGTAATATCTCCTCGCATACCCAGTCACAGGGACACACTCTGCGCACCCTCGACTATGTGTGAGAAAGAAAACACCTGTTGAGGACATTTAAATACACGGTAATGTAACAGTGATATGTCCCATGCGATGGTTATGGGGCGAGGGGAGGGCAGGCGTAGTCAGTGTCTGTGTCAGAACCCTTGGATTGCCTCGTGGAAGGGAAGGAACAGGGTCTCTAAATGCCCTCCAAGTGTTTGATGAACACAGAAAGCTTCATGAAAATTATACAGTAATGAAGACGGCCCCATATACACCCAAGTTTGTTTTATTGATGCTATACTTCTTTTTTTTCTCTCTCTCTCTCTTTCTCTCAGAATATAACATACTATCACACTAAGAGTTCCTGAGTAAAATAAAAGGGCTGCGCACCTTGCCACAATAGCTTACCCGCCGCCGTGGCATTCCGGAAGTGAAGACGCGTTCCCGGAGAGCTCGTCTTTTCTGCTTTAAAACACATTTTCTCCTTAGCAAAGCCTCTTTCCCCTTCTAGATACGTTAACCCTATAACCTATGCCACTATTCCGTTTCTGGAGAGGGATCCCCATTGTATAGCAACCTTCATGCTACCCAATTAGTCCAGTCAAATTAGCTGATATTCCCCAGAACCCACCACTAATTGCAACAGAAACTAAACCTGTTGGGATTTGTTCAGTACGGTACCCTTCATGATATACTAAAAGTCCCACAACATTTTTTGAGTGGATCAATATTTTGTTCAGGGTTGACCTTTTGGATTTCAGGATTTGACGACCAAGGTACAGAGAGGCACAGCAACACTTCTCATTAAGCTATCAAGACATTTTTGGTGTTCTAACCTGTTTTTCTGGTATATCTTTCACATGGAAATGTCTGCCAGAAGATTTGGGGCTGCCCTATACCCTTACCAGGGGTAGCCTCACCCCACCTTAACCCTTAACCGGCATTGTATGTGCTATCGATTGGTATAAGAAGTGTGTATGATATGGCATGTCCAAGTATTGGATTCTAAAGTTGGGATGTCTGTGCTGCATGTATGACATCAGTATAGGTAGTAATATTCATAACTACATGTATGTTTTCCCATAACGTCCGTCTTTAGGCCTATATTAATATTCAACCATTTTCTTTTCAGGGTCATCATGGCAGACTGCGTATTTTGTAACAAGAAACTGACAGATGGAGCAACAGTCACACTGGGTGATAAAGGTTGTGAAGGCATAGCAAAAGCAAGTCTTCAACGTGAATCCAGTATTGTGGTGAAAACGGGTGATGTTGTCTCACATAGAATGTAGAAAGAAATGTTGTCATCCGAGTGAAATAGAACAGTTCAAGCGGAAACGTTCTTCAGACAGTGAAACAGTGCCCACTCTTCGCTCCAAAGAATCATTTTCATACGAGGACCACTGTTTGTTCTGTGGAACAGGAAACAAATATGGCGGAAAGAAAAAACAGTTTGACTTTATTCCTGTTTTGACAGCACTATTATTAAGGTTTGTGAAGACCGTCAGGATGACTGGGCAGAGAAGGTAAAGTCAGGGTGTTGTTTGCACAAGACCTCCATGCAGCTGATGCTGTATTCCACCAAGCCTGCAGTGTGAACTTCCGAACAGGAAAAGGAGTTCCTCAGTTCGTTGATGTTGAGAGCCTGTCAAAAAAGTGGAAAGAAGGGAGACCATCGGATACAGTTAGGGCAGATGCTTTTCAAAGGGTGACGTCTCTCCTGGAGGAGAACAACGAGTAACAGATAACGATTAATGCTCTCATGAACAAAATGGAGGAGTTCCTGGAAGACACCAATCTGGAACCATATGGTTTTACTCACATGAAAGAGAAACTTCTTGATCATTTTGGAGAGAGAATAATAATAACTGAAATCAATGGTATTCAAAATATTGTGACATTCCGAGGTACAGCTTCTGTGATCCTGAACGACTTCTATAAACAGTCCAAGGATGGTGATTCAAAAGCGGAGAAGTTGAGACTGATAGAAACTGCGGCCAACCTCATTAAAAGTGATGTTAAGTCAGTTGTACAACTGAAGGACACTTACCCAACTAGTCTTTTTATGAGTGATATCTCAGAAGCTACTAACTATATTCCAGAGTCACTACGCTTACTACTGAACACCGTATTTGCTGGAAAAGAAAAGCGGTTGAAGATGTGCTCATTGGGGCAAGCGATAATGCAGGCTGCCCGCCCCAGAGTTCTGACTGCACCATTGCAATTAGGTCTAGGTGTGCAAATGCATTCGCATTTTGCCTCAAGATTTCTGATTGACACACTGAATGCCCATGGATTCTGTAGTTCATATTCAGAGGTGCAAAAATATGAACGGAGTGCAGCTGTCAACCAGGGATTGGACATTCCGGAGTTTCTCCCTGGACAGTTTGTTCAATATGTGGCCGACAACGTGGATCATGACACTAGGACTCTTGACGGCTCTGGGAAATTCCACGGAATGGGTGTTATGGCAGTTGTAACACCCAAATGTGATGGCACCTCGTTTCGACGTAAAACCATAAGGTTCCAGATTGGCATCTTCCAGAAACTCCTTAATTTTGTTCATGAGAGCATTAATTGTCATCTGTTCCTCGTCGTTCTCCTCCAGGAAAGACGTCACCCTTTGAAAAGCATCTGCCCTAACTGTATCCGATGGTCTCCCTTCTTTCCACTTTTTTGACAGGCTCTCAACATCAACGAACTGAGAAACCCCTTTTCCTGTTCGGAAGTTCACACTGCAGGCTTGGTTGGTATACAGCATCAGCTGCATGGAGGTCTTGTGCAAACATCACCCTGCCCTTTACCTTCTCTGCCCAGTCATCCTGACGGTCATCACAAACATTAATAATAGTGCTGTCAAAACCTAATGTCAAAACAGGAATTAAGTCAAATTGTTTTTTCTTTCCGCCATATTTGTTTCCTGTTCCACAGAACAAACAGTGGTCCTTGTATAAAAAATATTCTTTGGAGCGAAGAATGGGCACTGTTTCACTGTCTGAAGAACGTTTCCGCTTGAACCGTTCTATTTCACTCGGATGACAAAATTTCTTTCTACATTCTATGTAAACAACATCACCCGGTTTCACCGCAATACTGGATTCACGTTGCAGACTTGCTTTTGCTATGCCTTCACAACCTTTATCACCCAGTGTGACTGTTGCTCCATCTGTCAGTTTCTTGTTACAAAATACGCAGTCTGCCAAGATGACCCTGAAAAGAAAATGGTTGAATATTAATATAGGCCTAAAGACAGACGTTATGGGAAAACATACATGTAGTTATGAATATTACTACCTATACTGATGTCATACATGCAGCACAGACATCCCAACTTTAGAATCCAATACTTGGACATGCCATATCATACACACTGCTTATACCAATCGTATAGCACATACAATGCCGGTTAAGGGTTAAAGTGAGGTGAGGCTACCCCTGGTAAGGGTATAGGGCAGCCCCAAATCTCTTGGCAGACATTTCCATGTGAAAGATATACCAGAAAATATAGGTTAGAACACCAAAAATGTATTGATAGCTTAATGAGAAGTGTTGCTGTGCCTCTCTGTACCTTGGTCGTCTAATCCTGAAATCCAAAAGTTCAACCCTGAAAAAAATATTGATCCACTCAAAAAACTTTGTGGGACTTTTAGTATATCATGAAGGGTACCGTACTGAACAAATCCCAACAGGTTTCGTTTCTGTTGCAATTAATGGTGGGTCCTGGTGTACATTTACTGGACTAATTCTAAATACACTCTCAAGGGGTGACTATACGCCACCTCCGCGCACACAGCACCCACCCTTGTGACCATAATGGCGCCGGGAGCTGCAGGAGACGACTCATTAATCACGCCCGTCCTTCTTTATCTCTAGAACCCATATATTAAAGGCGCAATGGATAAGTTTTCGGAAATTCGGGAGTAAGCTATCACGCTAATTCTTTTTTCCAATCCTCCTCCTCTTCCTTTTCCTGCTCCTCCTCTTCCTGTTCCTCCCAATAAATGTAAAGTAATGCACATAAGTAAGGATAACCTCATATATAACTGGCAAATGCAAAATAAGTCTTTAATTGAAGTACAGCAGGAAAAGGACTTAGTTGTCATTATTTGTAATGATCTTAAAACGAGTACACATTGCTTAGCTGCTAGTAAAAAGGCAAATATGATGCTGGGCTTCATTAAACGCAACTTTGAACATAGAACCCCTAAAGTAATGACACGATTATACACGTCTTTGGTTAGGCCGCACTTAGAATATGCCGTTCAATTCTGGTCGCCTTGTTTCGTAAAAGATGAAGCCAAACTGGAATCAGTTGAAAGACGAGCAACCAAACTGATTCCATCCTTGCGAAATTAATCTGATGAAGAGAGACTGCGGAAACTTATTATGTTTACCTTAAAGGATCGCAGAATCCGTGGGGACTTGATATACACCTTTAAGATCCTTAAAGGATTTGATGTCATTAATCAAGAGAACCTATTCGAGCTTTCTCCTCACGTGACAACAAGAAACAACGATTTAAATCTGAATGGTCAACGTTCCATCACAGATCTCCGTAAAAATTATTTCAATGTTAGAGTTGTTAATCGATGGAACAAATTACCAGCAAATGTTGTCGAAGCAACTTCGAAGTCACAATAACTTAATTTGAAAACAGACTAGACAAGTACTGTGAAGTAAATGGGTTTTGATATTACCCTGCGAAATTATATTACCTATATAGTTTCCCAGATCGATTGTTTTAGGGGATCAAGGCGTGTAGTTGTAGTGGAGTCTGCATGGTAGGAGAGCAGCCCATGGTAGCAACACGTGGTGTCGCGGTAGGTAGTCAGGTAGCGAGCGGTAGGCAGTGTGGTGTGTTCTATCACGCGCCTGGTGAGTGACAATGTACCTTTTATTTGTAGTGATGCAGGGATATTGAATACTCGGGTCGCCGTATTGATGTAATGTATTGAATGTACACGAAGATGTTATGTACACGTGGTTGTAACGGATGCCAGGGTAAGAAGCGTCCTACCTTAGCGGGTGAGGGAGTAGTGAGTGAGAGCGACCACTCTCTGTAGGTGGAGCCAATGAGTGAGTGAGAATGAGGTCGCGGGCAGCAGGGTGATCTGAGCTGGCCCGTGACAAAGGCTAGACGCCAGGCATACGTATACACCCAGCGGTTGCCAGAATATCAACATATTAACATTACCAATACCACCATTACACGATTAGTGTTAGTGGTAGTTGTAGTTAGCATACTTCATATCCTATCATTCTTCACAACGAAACTTCCATGTTCCTATCTTCTTTAGGGACTTCTTTAAGGCGGCGTCACACTAGCACTTTTTTCGTCTAGTTAGACGATCTCCGTTGGTTTTTTCTCGCTCTGACTAGTTATTCCGTCTGAATCAGTCAGTCTGAGTCAGACGATCGTGATCGTCTTCATATGGAAAGTTGAAGACAACTTTCAGTCAAATCAAAATCCATAGTGATTACTTTAAAGATATTCGATATAAATTAGGATTTTTTTGCAAAATATAATTAAATACATTTGAAAGTATGAAAAATATTCAAGTGACTATTGCACATGAATATTGCACATGTATATTGCACATTGCACAATATTGCAGATACATTTAAAAGCCAGTTTTATAAAACAGGCAACAGTCTCTTGCATGACTCGATTGTTGTGTATATTTTTCAAGACACACTCAAAAATAATTTTCACTCTTCAAGACTTCAACTTGTAATTATAGACGAAATGCTGTGGACACGTAGTTCAGAAGAATTTCTCATAAATAAGGAGCGGGAGTGACCTCACGCCCCGCCCACCTGTGACCTGACTGTTGCTGCGGCTCCAGCGGCGGGCTGATGCCCGCTCATCTATTACTGTTTTTATGTATATATGTGTATGTATTTTAACTTGTTTGGCGCGTCTACGATTGATAATACACATAATTAAGTGTATACCAGTGATAGCCTGCCCTAAGGTACTCTAGCCTGCCCTGGCGTCGGAGCCATGTTTATTTACAGTCGCAGGAACAGCTGACTGGTAGTGCAGGCAAACGATTGTGTGTGTGACGGCTTGCAGTAAAAAAATGGTTAGTTTTTAGAAAGTTGCTTGAAAAAATAGACGGAAAAGTGCTAGTGTGACGCCGCCTTTAGGTATCCTTTTCCAACTGGCCGCTTACATGTAGTTGATAGTTAGTAGTATGTAGTTCAGCAGATACCCTCGTTATAGACCAATAGGTCTCCTGGTATCTGTTATTCCTATGTATTCCTATGTATGCCTCATCTTCCTGTTCCACCTCCTCCTCCTCCTTCATTCCTGTCTCTTCTTCCTTCATTTATGCCTTCTACTCATGGAGGTAGTATGGGTGGAGACGCCCTGAGCCGCGCGGTCTGTGTTGTCTGGTGAAGCCACCGCTCTCCCCCGTCCGCCATACTGTTGTGGGCAATGTCACGCACTGGGTGACTGAGATACCCACTCTTTCTTTTCACTTTTTACACTGTTTGCACTTAATGATATGACGGTGTGTGAAATTATACTTCTGTGTTACTGATAACCATATATTACATATCATATTATTGCATATTATTGTATATTATTGCATTTTTTTTCTTTCTTTTTTCTACATTTGTGCCTATAGCGCCTGTAGGCAGTGGTGACCCACGGCTCGGATGGTAGGCTCTGGAGGTTCACTTGAGGGCTGTGATGGTTGGTCCTCGCCCGTGGTGGCGCAGGCAGGTTTCTTATAGTGACGCCTGTGATTAGAGGCTCATGCCGCCCCCCTGTGTCCTCCGATGCACTCGCAATCGAAGGTAGAGTTGATGGGCAGGGCATGTGGGTGTTCCTAGGCCACTAACGGTGCAGAAAGGTTTTGGTTTTCTTCGGGGATCGAACTCGGGTCACCGAGAACGCCAGTCGGAGACGCTAACCACTCCGCTACCACCTCCCCATATTGGGTCCCTTTATTGAATATATGTCTGGCGGTGAACTGCCTGGCTCCGTATTTGTATCGCACCTGCAGATATGTCTCAGCTACAGCCTTGATCAGTAAAATTAGATGATTACTGGCCGGGTCACTATCTGAAATGATTTGTCGTACCATTTTCAACCAATATTAATTACGCTACACTTGTCAATATTAAATTCCATCTGCCACCTGACTACCCACTCGCTTAACTTATCTAAGTCTCCCTGCAAACCGGTTGCATCAGACTGTGACCCGATAATTCTACCTATCTTAGTATCATCAGCAAACTTGCTGATATCATTGATAATCCCACTATCTTAGGACTATATGCAAGAATGCTCGTCAAATCCCGGCAGGTGGAGATTCCCCACAGTCGTATCTCCACCGGTGGGATCTTCAAGAAATGCCCGACCGGTGGATATTTGACAGTCGTACCAACACAAGCGATGGCTGCAAAAGCAGGCGTACCAACACAAGCGAGTCCAAGGCGGCAAGTGTATTTTGACTGTTTTACACCTATCTAATTCCTTTTACTAGCCTAATTTATCATTTCTGCCATTGAAATAATAGCTTTGTTAGTGTTAGTGAAAAAAAAATGGGCCTGAGTGATGCTTGTGCGTACATTTGAACGTCCCGCCAGTCGCCACAAAGCAATATGGCGGACCACCTCCACCACAGCCGCTCTCCCTCGTCACCACTTATCACAGCAATATAAGGCCTCCTGCAACTACTTTTACCTTAATTATGACACGTGTGCATTCACAGTGTATGAATGTCACTCTCGGTTATGTTGAAAATCGCCTGTAATGGTCTGGGAAGAAATAGGATGGAATAAGGGCAGAGCGGTAGCAGGTGGGATGTGCATGGTGAACGCTCAGCTGACTCAAACCTCCACTCGTTGCGTTGTCCTCTGTTGATTCTTGCTTACCGCGCTGCGACGCAACGGGTCGAGAAAATTTCGTGCATATGGCCCTTAGTCGTTGATGCAAATATAAAATAGTAGTGGCCCCAAATTATTATAATATTATTATTAATATAAACCCTATGAACACAATTTGCTAACACTTATATACTACATATTACTACAGCTACCACAATCACCCCCACTACTATTACTACTGTCAGTAACACAATTACCAACCCAGTGGTGCAGTAGTTATCACATTTTTCTAACAAGGTCATTGTATTTGTTTATCAAATCCATGCACGTTTGTTTGAAACATAATTTTAGAAATCAACAAATGCATAACTTACTGGTGAAATGTGATGGGTGGTCAGATATTTTGTTCGCTTTTTCATTGCACCCAAATGCAACATAACTTTTCACCATAGCAGAACACACAAGGAGCGACACTCCTGCCTTTACTTGGTCCTCACGAGGTCAATACTAAATGAAGACTGAGAGAGTATGAGTGGACGTGTAGAGGAGATTTGACCTGAGTAAACATAGCACATCCTTTAAACAGATCCGCCACTCACTAGTAATTACCCGAATCAATTCACACCTTTGACCCCACCACCCCACCTTAACAACGAGCCACCGTGCCACCCATGAAGGTAGTGTGCGAGGTGGTATGGTAGTACTCCCATACTACCTACATGGTACACCCCAACGTAGCAAAACTTATACCCACAAACCCGAGAGACCTACATATATTGATATCACCATGTTATGAGATCAGTTTAATTCTCATCATGAAAATAATAACAGGAAAGAAACCTATATACTATGTGCACCTTAGAATGGACCGACGTTACTCCCAGGTATCTCAAAATACTTCCATGGGATGATTTATCTCTACTTGGCAGTAGAGTTGTAGGCTCCCTTAGCCCACAACAAGATGGATGACTGACGGCTTCAACCCGCGCGGCTCAGGGCGTCTCCACCCATACTACCTCCATGCTTCTACTCCTCTAATTCCATATATTCTTAATGTTTTTATTGTGTATTCTTAATTTCATTATTGTCGATATCATTATTTTAATTATATATATTTTCATTACTAATAATTTATATTACCATCATTGAGTACTATTATTATCATTATTATTAATATTATTTTTGTTATTATTATCATCATTATCATCAATATCATTGATACTGTTATTATGACCCCTCCTCCCTTTTCAATTTCTCTTTTTTTACTCCTCCCTTTCTTGTGATACATTTATATTTCATTTAATTTTCTCTTATAATTTATCATTCCTGCTTCCACTGTTCCTCCCAACCAGCGGTCCCGTGAAGTCTGTGCCGGCGATACCGATACCACAGAAATTAGCTCATACAGGACGATGCTGATACTATGGCCTTATATGATTTATTCCTATTTATATGATCTTCCCTGTTGATAACGATACAATATAAATTAACTAATACTTTGGCCTATTTGAAATGATCTAGTCGTGTGTTTCAGTAGGCATATTATTTAGGCGGATATGTGAAATAATTGTTCAAATTGGGTTAAAAGCATGACATTTGGCAGAATGTTAGACTAGACCCGTATGAAGATTTTCAATATGGGGCCATCAAGAACTCTACCCAAGAAGCGAATGGCAGCCATTTTCCAAAATGGCTGCCAGTAAAACATATATATGATTTAAATCACGGGAATTTATTGAGCTGAGAGTGCCCAATTCTACTTCTGGTCTACTACCCTGCGGCTTGAGCTCCTTCTTATGACCTACGTCCGATCACTGCGAGAGTCTGACTTTGATCTCTATGTTGAAATCTTATGCAGGCTGATTCCATGATTCTTTTCCCTAGACCATGTGAACTATGCCCGATGGGCATCTATTCATGTGCGAGACATGATCAGTCTTCAACACATGCATCCAGAAGTTGCTGAGGATTTTCGCACAGGAGGATTCACCGTTCGCAAGAGCCAGCGTCCATTCTCTGCAATTACCATTGATCAAGCACATGAACAAAACAACAAAGCCGTGAAAGAAGATGGTGGTGCAGTGGGCCTAACACAAAACCCTGACGCTTTCAGAAGATGGGCAGTTGCAGGTCCTGAGATGGCAAGGCTGATTGCTGAATTTGAGTCTTCAATGGAGGCAAGGCAGAGCAAGCAGAGTGAAGAGATGACGCACCATGAACAGACTGCGAGCATCCAGAAGACGTTTGCCAGCCAAGTGTCTTCCCTCGTTGAGGTCATCATTGACATGGGGAATCCATTCATCGAGGAGAGCCAGGATTTGACGCGGCTTGACACCCGTGACATCATGGATGAAGAAGCTGCCAAGTCTGTTCGTCGGGCTGAAGAACTTGGAGTACAGCAGTATCAGGCCTTTGTTGAGGAGCGCATGTTGAACGGTAGCAAGACCTTGGTCACCCGATCAAAAAAAAAAAACTCCAGCTGTTCGGACAACTTCCACAAAGAGACAAGTCAAAGTCCAAGTTACAGTCCCTTAAGAGTGACTGCTCACTCTTCTCCCAATTGTATATTGCCTGTCAGTCACAAGATGGTGATCTTGATGTGTTTTTCAGACATGAGAACCAGAGGTGCCCACCTTCACTGTCCCAGGATGGCAAGTTACGTCAGGGCAAGAAGTCAGATCTTGTAAACTGCCTCACTAGCAGTGTTGAGTGTCGCACTGATGCACCGGATTCTGACGTGATCATCCTCGATGGTGCTGTGCTTGTCATTATGCTGAAGCTAGTTGCTTGTAAAACATTCGATGACATTGCAGCAAAAATCTTCTTGCCATATATTGAAAAGAAGCTGGAGCGAGCAGACAGGGTGGATATAGTGTGGGACCAGTACCTTGAGAACAGCCTCAAGTCTGAAACCAGAAAACGCCGTGGAAAGGGGATCAGACGCAAGGTTGATGGGAGGAATAACTTACCTGGCAACTGGCAGCAGTTTCTCAGACTTGATGCAAACAAGCAGGAACTGTTTACATTTCTGGCTAGACACACAATGAAAATGCAGAACCTACCAGATGGAAAGCAGCTTGTTACCACCCTAGGTGATGATGTTCTTTGCAACCCACCAGATGACACCATCACTGCAGCCCTGAGCCCATGTACTCATGAAGAAGCCGACACACGAATGCTGCTGCACACTGCCGATGCTGTCAGAAAAGGCTGCCAGAAGATTGTCCTACGAACAGTTGATACAGATGTGGTGGTCCTGTCAGTCGCTGCGATACCCAGGCTACTCTTGGAGCACCTGTGGGCTGCTTTTGGGACTGGTCAGTACTTCAAATACATACCTGCCCACGAAATAACAGCTTCTATTGGTCCTGAAAGAGCCTTAGCTCTGCCTATGTTCTACGCTTACACGGGATGCGATACCGTTTCATCCTTTGCTACAAGAGGGAAGAAGCTGGCATGGCAGACCTGGAATGCATTTGATGATGTAACAGCCACGTTTCGGATCCTGGGCGATGCTCTTGGAGAGATAGATGATGAAGCTAAGGCCATGTTGGAGCGCTTCACAGTGTTATTGTATGACCGGACCAGTGACATGGACAACATTGATGAAGTGCGTCAGCATCTATTCGCTAGGCGGGGCACAATGGAATCTCTACCACCAACAAAAGCTGCACTAGTGCAGCATGCTAAGAGGGCAGTATATCAAGCTGGCCACATATGGGGGCAAGCCTTTAATGCCACTCCTGCCCTTCCATCTCCAGGAGACTGGGGTTGGACAGATCCACCAGAATGGAAACCACTGTGGACTACCCTTCCTTAGGCCAGCGTTTCCTCTCGAGAGCTGCTATGCTGTGGGTGCAAAAAAGGCTGCAGAAGTCGCTGCAAGTGTAACAAGGCAGCCTTGAGGTGTACAGCTCTCTGTCAATGTGGGGGTGACTGCGAAACCTAACCAGTGACACTTGATTGTGCTGAATGCACTTCTGAAGCAACATTATTTTTTTTTTTTTTGGGGGGGGGGTTAACAATGACACATTGCCGTGAACAACTCTGTTAGTACATAAATTGCTTTCATAATGATTATTTTATACATCTTAAAGCATTGTTTAAACTTTAAACATATTATAATATGTTTAAAGTAAATCACGGGAATTTATTGAGCATAATTATGCTCAATAAATTCCCGTGATTTAAATCACATATATGTTTTACTGGCAGCCATTTTGGAAAATGGCTGCCATTCGCTTCTTGGGTAGAGTTCTTGATGGCCCCATATCTGAAAATCTTCATACGGGTCTAGTCTAACATTCTGCCAAATGTCATGCTTTTAACCCAATTTGAACAATTTCGTTATATTATTGCACATATCCGCCTAACTATATTTGTAGTAAGAGCCTAACAAGAATATAAGCACTTGTATAACTCACCGAAACAGCCACTTAATCAAGACTCCCGGCCGAGACACTGCGTTGCCTTGTCATGAGTGTGTGTGTGGCAAACACGCGACGCCCACCACACCACTGCCAAACACCTGCCACACACCCGCCACACCCCTACCACACCCCTACCACACACCTGCCACACCCCTGCCACACCCCTGCCACACACCTGCCACACACCTGCCACACCCCTGCCACACCCCTACCACACCCCTGCCACACCCCTGCCACACACCTGCCACACACCTGACACACCCCTGCCACACACCTGACACACCCCTGCCACACCCCTGCCACACCCCTACCACACACCCGCCACACACCTGCCACACACCCACTACACACCTGCCACACACCTGCCACACACCTACCACACACCTACCACACACCTGCCACACACCTGCCACACACCCGCCACACACCTGCCACACACCTGCCACACCCCTGCCACACACCTGCCACACACCAGCCACACGCCTGCCGCCCACAGCTACCCTTAATCCGGCATGCAGAGACAGATGGACACAAACGCTCATCAATAAGCCTTGTTTTCGCGCCATCTCAGAGAACTTGATTCCTGGCAATGTGTGTCTGCAGTATTTCCGTCGGCGTCCCCAGCAGATAAGGGAGAGGAAAGCACAATATTCTGACGCACCAGGAAAGTCGATATTTCTTTAAAAATTCAAGGGGTGGTCTATGAAAAAATAACATGATATCCTTGAAGGGAGAAAAACGACACCACTTCTGAAGGTTTTCCATTGTCCGCTATTTTCCAGTGTTCCATTTGTCTCTTCTTCTGTTTCTTAAGATTTTTTAAAGACATCTCGTAGCTATGTCACACTCTTTTGTTTCTTAGTTTGTTTTTGTCACAACACCGACGCATTCATTTGTGTTCCCTCCTCCCGCTATATAACAGGAGCCCAACATGGCATGCCCGGATGACAGCACTGGTCTTTGGTTAGTAGTGTTAAAGCTTCTTGTGATCGATAACTTTATTTATTCACACTGACCTGATTCCATCATCGTCTCGTGGGTATTTTGACAAAGAACTTAAAACCTGCCTTTAAATTTACAAGATTCCTAAAATTAGACTTGGGGCGGAGAGAGAGAGAGAGAGAGAGGAGAGAGAGAAGGAGAGAGAGAGAGAGAGAGAGAGAGAGGGGAGGGGAGAGAGAGAGAGAGAGAAGGAGGGGAGAGAGAGAGAGAGGGGAAGGAGAGAAGAGAGAGAGAGAGAGAAAAGGAAGAGAGAGAGAGAGAGAGAGAGAAGGAGGAGAGAGAGAGAGAGAGAGAGAGAGAGAGAGGAGAGAGATAAGAGAGAGGAGAGAGAGGAGAGAGAGAGAGAGAGAGAGAGAGAGAGAAGAGAGAGAGAGAAAAGAGAGAGAGGAGAGAGAGAGAGAGAGAGAGAGGGGAGGGGAGAGAGAGAGAGTAGAGAGAGAGAGAGTGAGAGAGAGAGAGAGAGAGAGAGAGAGAGAGGGGAGAGAGGAGAGAGAGAGAGAGAGGGAGAGAGAGAGAGAGAGAAAGAAGAGGAAGAGGGGAGAGAGAGAGAGAGAAGAGAAGAGAGAAGAGAGAGAGAGAGAGAGAGAGATGAGAGAGAGAGAGAGAGAGAGAGAGAGAGAGAAGGGGATTCAGATCGATCAGATCAAAACGTTTATTGTGAATAATGTACACATTATACATAATACATATATAATTAAGGGTACGAAATGGGAAAAGGGCGCCCCTCCATGCAGGTTGCATGGGAAGGATTGCCATGATTAATGAAGTAGATAGTAACATTTTTAATTTACATTTAGATATGCAATACAAAAGACTATGTTATGTTCAATATATATTTATTTATAAGTCCTTTATGAGGCATTGGCAAAGTTTGGGTGACTGTTTTTTGACTTGGATAAGGTTACAAGGTTGTAGAAAATAGTGCAGCAGTCCAGCATAGGAGGTATTGGCACAGCTCCCTCTAAAAAGATAATTTCTTGACATTCCATTACATAATGGCGGAGTGTATGCTTCTCTTCTGTTTTACACAGGTTACATTTTTTCATATTGATGTTGCCCACTGCCAGCTACCCCCCACATGTACTTATACCCTAACCTTAGCCTACTATAACACACCTGCTGGCGCCTAGTAGTTAGTCCATTTTGTATGTAGTGGGGTTGACACCCTTTATGTTAAGTCCATATATGTAGTGAGAGAAACAGAATGACCGAGCATGCTGTCAATATGTCTCTTATTGTACGTTTCCATTTTCGCACACATTTCGTTTTTAGACGGCCAAGGGACAGAGGGAGCGGAAACCCCAAACCCATCCTTAGACGTGCACTGTTGGCGAGTTCATCTGCACGCTCGTTACCCCTATCCCACGTGTGATGGGACCATATAAAGTTCACAGTTCCTTGTCCTGACACGTTTTTTTTATACACAAATTTAATAATTCTGTTCACGAGGACGCTGTGAAGAAGGTTCCTGGATGTTATCGACTGTAGGGCAGTCGTGCTATCAGAGGCAATGATGACGTCTCCGGCCTCTTGCTTGACTGCTGCCAGAGCCGCTGCTATCTCGAAAAGCTCCGTTTGGATCGAGGAGCAGCCATCAGACGTCGGATGCTTAGTGCCCGGTGTTCACCCCGGCTTTCTCCCCTTTTAGTACACGACCCCGGCCCCCGAACGCCCGTCCTCATGCAGCGACCCGCCGGTACAGGATATTGGGACACTCAGGGAGGGCATTCAATCTATTAAGGAAGTCCTGCCTCATCAGCTCACATGGTACATTAGACTTCTTAACCTTGATGGCAGAATAGGACACATTGAAAACTGGCAGTTCCCAGGGAGGGAGATCAACTGGTTTGTGCTCCCTATCATCCATGTATTTATCAAAATTAAATGAGCTGAGCAGTTTTTTGACTGATGAGAGCCAAACATTACACTTTTCTTTCCACTTAGGATTGAAAAGAGCCTCATATAACTGACCATCATCATTAGTATTTAGTGATCTCATAATTTGGAGGGCTGCCATTTGCTGTACTCTATGTGTGAGAGGTGGCAACCCTATCTCGTGTCTTGCACTACCCTGCTGTCTTGATCTTGGGCACCCTAAAAGTATCCTAATTGCTGTATTTTGAATGACTTCGTACTTTAGAGTTTCCTTTGTTAAGACGTGTTAGGGTGCTAGAGTAGTAGTCTATGACTTATCTGATTAAGGAAACATATAGCCTCTTAAGGACGGGGACAGACGATCCCACATCTCCCCATGCAACCTTCCTTAGTAACGCTAGTCAAGGCTGACAGATGTGCTTCAGACTGGTGACTTCGTTGTGTTTTGTGTTGCAATGCCCAACAAGTACACCCATATACTTGTAGGTGGAGACTTCTAGAATGTTCCCTTGTAGTTTTAAGAAAGCTTTATCAAGATGCCGTTTATACAGCACCCTGCTTTTCTCTGGTGATATGATGAGGCCGATGGAGTTGCACAATCTCCCCAGTGTTCGCAACGCGTTTTTTATGTGTGTTTGTGAGTCAGCTTGTAACACTATGTCATCAGCATAAACAGTAATAACAACCAATCATATTTGAAAGAAGCAATGATATTCATACAGTTTGCGTGGATAATCAGTGCGCGCCTCCGAAAAGGGAATGTTTACACGTATGACGCATCATGTTTACAACAAAATAATGTAGAATATCAACACTTACAATTGTAGTTAGTATTTCGTTGCGTAGCCCTTCCTCTTGATGACCCTTTGAAGGCGACGTGGTACACTGTCAGCAAGATTTTGAAGGAACTCAGGCTAAAATTTTTCCCAACATTTTCGAAGCTCCATTCAAGCTTGGGGAGTGTAGAGTGTCACATGAGCGGAGTTTGCCTTTATGATGGCCCAAAGATTCTCTTGGGGGACATATCGGGGGATTACCTGGCCAGTCATCTATTCTCCCAATCTTGCAGTCATCAAACCACTGTATCACATCTAGAGCGTGTGGCAGGATGCTCCATCCCGTTGGAAAACTGTGCCTGTGTCTTTTCAAAGCAGGCCTCCAGGTGGTCATTTAAAATATCAAAATACACCACTTTGTAACAGTTTTGTTCTTTGGGAAAATAAAATAAGTTCCTAAACCATGAAAAGTAAAGCAACCCCACACCATTAAACGGGAGGGGGTTTTTGGTCTTTTGTGTGTAGCGAGTCCGGTGGGTCTGAGCCGGGGCGACGGTACATTTTTGCGGTCCTCCTCCATTCACACAAAAAGTGCTTTTTTGTCAAATCCAAAGCACAGCCCCCCATTTTCGAGAGGCCAATTCTGTTTTTTTGCAAAGTAAGCCTTTTCTTTTTCGGTTTTATCGTGGCTTATTTTTCCCCCCCCCGGTAAACACCTTAGCCAGGTCACGTTTCAAAATTTCCTGTACAGTACGAAGCGACACATTCCCCAAAAAAGTATGATTTTCCTCCCTTTATTCTCGGCTGAAGGCAGGGTTGGCATCAAGCTGTCGCCTTAACACGTCCTGGTTTTTGCTACCGTTTTTTTTTTTTTTCCCAGGTTTTTTTTTGGGGGGGGCGGGAATTTTCCTCTCCGCCGCCTTAAATCGGCGAATCAAATTTGCCCCGTTCTAAAGTTTGCCCCTTTGTCCTTTAAATTTTCAAATTTCCTTATTATTGATCCCCGCCCTTTTAAGATATGATTGCTTTTAAAACGTTGTGCCTCCGTATGTTTTCCCCCATTTTTGTAAACCAGCAAAAAAAAGGAAAAAAAAACGGGGTGTAGGGGAACGCTGCAGGCTATAATTTTAAAATCCCGCAAACTGTCAACCCCCATGGAGGGAGGAGAGGGGGGGAAACCTCCCCTCCACACACCGGGGGGGGTGTGCAAGTGATGTCCGCTGTCAACTACGATTCCCAAACCCTTTTGGCATTTTTTTAAAGCTTGGGGAAACAACTTTAAATCTGCGCGGTATTCTCGATGAACGGGTTCTAGCGTAAAGATCATCCCGCAAGCCTGTAATTTTCTTGAAGACATTGGGGAGAGAACACCCCCTGTGGTTTCCAATTCCCCTGAAGTAGTTAGTACATTTTGTATGTGAGTGGGTTGACACCCTTATGTTAAGTCCATATATGTAGTGAGGAGGAAAACAGAATGACCGGAGCATGCGGTCATATGATCTCTTATTGTACGTTTCCATTTTTCGCACACATTTCGTTTTTAGGACGGCCAAGGACAGAGGGAGCGGGAATACACCAACACCATCCGTAGATCGTAGCCAGCTGTTGCGGAGTTCAATCCTGCAACGCTCGATTGATCTCCGCTATCCCCACAGTGTGATGGTGCCAATAAAGTTCACAAGTTCTGTCCTGACACGTTATCGATACACAAATTTAATAATTTGTCACGAGGACGCTGTGAAGAAGGTTCCTGGATGTTATCGACTGTAGGGCAGTCGTGCTATCAGAGGCAATGATGACGTCTCCGGCCTCTTGCTTGACGGCGCCAGAGCCGCTTGCTATCTCGCAAAGCTCCGTTTGGAATAGAGGGAGCAGCCATCAGACGTCGGATGCTTCAGTGCCCGGTGTTCACCCAGGCTTTCTCCCTTGTAGTACACGACCCCGGCCCCGCAGGCGCCCCGTTTCCTCATGCAGCGACCCGGCCGGGTTGTACAGGATATTGGACACCAGGGAGCGGCATTCAATCTATTAAGGAAGTCCCTGCTCATCACGCTCACAATGGTACATTTACACTTCTTATACCTTGATGGCGAATAGGACACATTGAAAACTGGCAGTTCCCAGGGAGGAAGATCAACTGGTTGTGCTCCCTAATATCCATGTTATTTATCAAAATAAATGAGCTGAGCATATTTCCCTGACTGATGAGAGCCAAACATACACTTTTCTTTCCACTTAGGATTGAAAAAGACCCTCATATAAAAACTCGACCCCCTCAACATTAGTATTTAGTGATACTCATAATTTGGAGGGCTGCCATTTGCTGTACGTATGTGTGAGAGGTAGGCAACCCTATCTCGTGTCTTGCACTACCCGGGGTCTTGATCTGGGCACCAAAGTATCCTAATATGCTGTATTTTGAATGACTTGTACTTTAGAGTTGCCTTTGGTTAAGACGGTGTTAGGGTGCTAGCGTAGTATGTCTATGACTAATCTGATTAAGGAAACATATAGCCTCTTAGACGGGGACAGACGATCCCACATTCCCCATGCAACCTTCCTTCAGAACGCTCAGTCAGGCTGACAGATGTGCTGCAGTCTGGTGACTCATTGTGTTTTGTGTTGCAATGCCCAACAATACACCATATACTTGTCGGTGGAGACTTCTAGAATTTTCCTTGTAGTTTTAAGAAAGCTTTATCAAGATGCCGTTTATCACAGCACCTTGCTTTTCTATGTTGGATCTATGATGAGGCCGATGGAGTTGCACCAATATCCCAGTGTTTCGCAACGGCGTTTTAGTTATGTGGTTTGTGAGTAGCTTGTACACTATGTCATCAGCAAAACAGTAATATAACAACCCAATCATATTTGGAAAACAAAAAAAAAAAAAAAAAAAAAAGGGGGAAAACAAAAGCAATGGATATTCATAAGTGCGGGGTTGAAGAGCATTGGCGAGAGAACACCCCCGGTGGTGTTTCCTAATTCCATGAGTTCCCACTTGGAGTAAGCCCCTCAAAGTAGGACTGACTCTCTGTGTCTGTCTGTTAGGTAGTCTCGTACTATTGATGATGGTCACGATGTCATAGTAGATAGTGGGATAAGGATGACACTGAGAGGTTAGCTCATCCCAAAGGCCCCCTTCAAATCAAGAAAAATTAAAGTCGTTCCTTATGCCAGCCAGGCTATATGAATGCAATTTTGTGTGCTCCTGCCAGGAATGAGCCATACAAATTCACTGGAGAAGCTGGGGTTTGATACTATATAATAGAGGATTAAGACTATTCTTTCAAAGCATTTGCACAGACAAGAGGTGAGAGATATTGTTGAAGGAACCCGGGTTTCATGGTTGAGAATTAGGGCAATAATAGCTTTTTTCCAGGGTGTTGGTAGACGTCCCCCGCTCCATATCATGTTGTAGAGTCGCAGAACAGGAATTGCATCAATCGTCGTAAGGAAAGTGACATACCATGTAGGTGAAACATGCCGGTGCACTAGGAGCTTGCCTTTTCAGGTTCATGACGAGCTCCCTCTTCGGTGTAGGGCAGGTTATCGGAGACATTCAGGGTTTCGAGTAAAGCTGCGTTCAATCATTCCCAATACGATTCCTGGCGTTTGGTGGCGAGAGCACTTCGCACTTGCAGCGGCAGACAGTCATAGCTGGAGGCGTCGCCCCCAACCTGCAGAGTGCGTTGTTTTCTGTGTTGGGTCAGGGTGGAGGGGCGATGGTGCTTTCTTCCCCTTGTACGATTTGATCTTACTCGACACTTCAGCACGTGGCGTTCTGTGAGCCATGGATTGTAGAAAGGACCGTCAGTATTTTTCTTCTTGCTTTTTCTTTTTGACATCTTGCACTGACTGCCCCATCCCGCTGAGTATGCGTCAGGTGATTATGCGGGGGTGTTTGCCATGCTGCTTAATTTTCTGTATTGTCTTGTCAATCGTCTGAAAGGCTTCATCACGTTATACATGTCTTCATTCAACATTGTGTTTCTCTTCCATGCCTGACTGTTCATAGTTAATTTTACTCTCCAGTTGGTGTATTATGTATGTATTATAAACTCTTCTGTCGATGAGGGCGGTGTAATGTTTATATCCAATTATTAATTTGTTCCCTAATGCGTGGCTCATGTTCCTTCGGAACACCACAGTCTCTTTCTCTGGGGACATACTGTGTCCCCTTACTGTATCAGGGAGAAGGACTCTCCATACCACACCAAAGGGGTCACGGATGTCAAACGTGTCAACCACCTCACAGTGATGACTCAGTGCAGGTCATTGATCAGACACGTATAATCAAGCCTTGTTCCCTGAAATGTGGTGCCTAAGGGCCATTGAGAATTTCAGAACATCTTGAGTTGTTTTCCATGAAAGATGACAAGCTTTTTCCCATTATGTTGGAGCGCCAGAGGCATTATCTCCCAGCTTATATATGGTAGGGCCATTCAGATCACCCATCAAAAGGGCTTGGGTGGTAACTATCAGCGAGTTCAATAAATGGATGAAGTCAAGCATATGTTATCGGTACATAAACATTAGGATTTTAATAAGGATTTTCCCATTTGTAATCATATATATGATTTGCCTTGTGCGGACTGTTATCACCACAAAAGGCGTGTTCAATACAGTCCGCGGGCTTATGTTATTCATGACATAAAGATACCGACAACATTCCTACATACTCTGTAGCGGGACGATGGCGGCGGGACTCATATGCTGTCCACTGTGAAGAGCTGAACCCTCTGATCATGTATTTATCTGTGGATCATGGAGTGTTTCTTCGTAGGACACATATGTCAGGTCATTTGAAGGGAGCAAACTGTTACTTCAATGAGTCGGTTTCTAACCCCGTTGATGTTCAGGTTAGAATCTTTAGCGGCTTGTCGTCATTGTGCGTCTACATTTTATTCTTGATAAATCATTTCCTGTTGTTGTGTCTTCTCTAAGTTTAGTTACAAGTCAATTGATATCCGCAATAGGAGTGTTGTAAGGACGCGATACTCCGGTGGTGTTTTCTTGAGTACAAGCCGGATATACTTTGATATGGAGGCCACGCGGCCATTTACCGTTATTGCTCATAATCAATTCGGCTGAGGCTAACAAGTTTATCATCAATAAATCTTGTGGCTGCTGTGGATGTGGTCTGTGGCATTGCTACAATACTGTCTTGGGAGGCCATCAATACGTTCATTGACTTGCTGCAGTGTCAGACGCAAGGGAGTCAACTTTGGCAGCCATCGTTTCAATCAGATTGGTGGACGCTGGGCGACAACTGTGGGGATGGGGGGTTGGAATACGAGGTGGAAAGCGGATTTGGCGAGAGTTACTGACGGTCGGTTGGAGGTATGGTGGTGGTGCAGGCGGGGCGAGGCTGAGGGATCTTGTTTAACCACGAGGGGGGTGGGAAGTCCTGATAGCGTCTGGAGCTTGGGCTGGGCCTTGGTGCTGGGCTTGCGTGCTGGGCTTGGTGCTGGGCTTGGTGCTGGGCCTGGGGCTGGGCCTGGGGATGGGCTTGGGGCTGGGGTTGGGGGCTGGGCTTGGGGATGGGCTTGGTGCCGGGCTTGGGCCGGGCTTGGGGCTAGGGTGGCTTTTGGGGATGGGCTTGGGCTGGGCCTGGTGCTGGGCCCTGGTGTTGGGCCATGGGCTGGGCTTGGTGCTGGGCTTGGTGCTGGGCTTGGTGCTGGGTGGGTGCGGGCTGTGCTGCGCGCGTGGTCTGGGCTTGGTACTGGGCTTGGGCCTGGAGGCTGGTGCTGGGCCTGGGGCTGGGCTGGGGCGGGTTGGTGCGGGATGGGGCTTGGTGTTGGGGGGGCTTGGTGCCAGGCTTGGTGCTGGCTTGGTTGCTGGGCTGGTGCGGACTTGGTGCTGGGCTTGGGGCAGCTGGTGCCGGGCTTGGTGCCGGGCTTGGTGGTGGGCTTTGGTTGCTGGGGTTGCATGCTGGGCTTGGTGCTGGGTTACGGTGTGAGGGAGACGTGGTGCCCCCCCCACCTTGACAGAAGAGCTAAAGGAACCCCGGACACTTACCTATAGGTCGCATGGTGCTCGACCTGGCAGTTAGCACACTGGGGACTACCGTCACGCCAGCGATTATTTTTTTTTTACAGACAGTGGACATATGGACAGCCTGCACAGAAAACGACACGCTGGGCCGACACTCGCAATTAGCCATAGTGCCTTGAATTCCAGATTCGAGCATACGTGGCCACATAGTTAGGTCTGAGGAATATATTCTTCGACTTGAGTTGTTTTCTCCATCTGTGGTATTCGAGGTTATTGCATATCACACGACACCATCCAACAATCTCAGTTACCAGATCTACTTTTTATATTCCATGCCAGTCCCCGCAGGCAACGGATACTTGTTGCTATCCAGTGTATTGGTGGCGATGGTACAAACCCTGATTATGATTTTGTGGACTTCTTCTTGGTAAGATAGAGCAACCACATTACTGAATCCTTGTGTTGTCAGGTTCTGAGTGGATTCAGCGAAAACAAGACAAAAACCATTATTCCGAACTGTCCAAATCTTGCTTTTACTTTATAGCCAGCCTGCATTGCGTCTGCGAGCCAGTTACACTCTATCATCCTTGCAGGAGATTGCGTCGTGTGGGGAAGTATACTATGTACTACAGACTTGCCTTTAGAAGCAGTGGCGCGACGATGCTGGGTCTAGGGGTACTGTTACTGTTGTTTTGGTGGTGCGCGGGGCCTAGCACCAGTTGTAGTATTGGGTCCAGTAGTGCATACAGCCGTAATGCTATTCCTGAATATCTCCTTCTGCTTACTTCTTGTCTTCACACTCGGTGAAGCCAACATTACTTGATTCAGAATCGTTGTTATCCATCATTTGATGCCTCATCATGTGCACGATTTCCTTATGGGAACCAATATGGTTCACCATTTCCAGATTTCATAGTTCAGTAGTAGGACAAGCCAGTGGAGGACGTGAGGCCCACACAGGAGGCAGGACGCCCCCCTCGCTCTGGGCGCCCGTGCTCATATCTCCGGTCGTTCACTGCCGCATCCATTATGCAAGATGGAGGGCGTGGTGTGTAACGAGCACAAAAAATCCATCCATCCCATATAGTTACCACGCGTAGACCCCGCGATCATTGGCAGGCCAAGGATGGGTGCGGGCCGTGGTGAGATGTTCAGACAAGGAGGGAGGGGGGTGTAGGGTACAGCAGGATGTGGAGGGGGCAGAGTAGAAGTTGTAGGTACACTGTGTAGGGGTGTGTGAGACAGCAGTGATGTGTAGGGGGGGTGTAGGGGCAGAGTAGCAGCTGTCAGTACACTGTGGAGTGGTGGAGGACAGCAGGAGGGTAGGCGGCAGCAGGGATGTGTAGGGGGGTGTTGGGTGTAGGGGGCAGAGTAGCAGTGTGGTACACTGTGAGGGGTGTGAGGCAGCAGGGATGTGTAGGGGGGGTGGTAGGACGGCAAAGTAAGCAGTTGTAGTTCACTGTGGAGGAGTGTGAGGCAGCAGGAATGTGTAGGGGGGTGTAGGGGGCAGAGTAGCAGTTGTAGTACACTGTGGAGGGGTGGGGTGGGGTGTGAGGCAGCAGGGATGTGTAGGGGGCAGCAGGGATGTGTAGGGGGGTGTAGGGGGCAGAGTAGCAGTTGTAGTACACTGTGGAGAGGTGTGAGGCAGTAGGGATGTGTAGGGGGCAGCAGGGATGTGTAGGGGGCAGAGTAGCAGTTGGAGTACACACTGGATGGAGCTCAGTTAATGTTTGCAGGAACGATCTCGTGTAGGTCTCACGGCCTCTTGTAGATTCCTTATTTTCTTTATTTTCTTATGTTTTTCTTCTTATGTTATGGACGGAGGGAGGAGGGTTCAGGGGTGAGGTCGCGGATAAACAGACCGCTACGCACAACGACACCGAGGGGAGAGAGGAGAGTATGCGTCTATAGGGGGGGGGGGAAATGTTCAAGGACACTGTGAGGGGCTTAGGACTGATACATTTAGGTCAGAGTGGCACTCCCGCGCACACACCTTCCCACTCGCAACACCACAGTAATGTTAGCAGATTGGAGTACACACTGGATGGATCTTACTTAGTGTTTGCAGGAGCGATCTCGTGTAGGTCTCACGGCCTCTTGTAGATTCCTTCTTTTCTTTATTTTTATGCTTTTCTCTTATGTTATGGAGGGAGGGAGGAGGGTTGAAAAGAGAGAGAGAGAGAGAGAGATGAGAGAGAGAGAGAGACGATGAGAGAAGAGAGAGAGAGAGAGAGAGAGAGAGAGAGACGAGAGAGAGAGAGAGAGAGAGAGAGAGAGAGAGAGAGCGAGAGAGAGAGAGAGGAACGAGAGAGGAGAGAGAGAGAGAGAGAGACGAGAGAGAGAGAGAGAGAGAGAGAGCAGAGAGAGATGAGAGAGAGAGAGAGATGAGAGAGAGAGAGAGAGGAGAGATGAGAGAGGACGAGAGAGAGCGAGAGAGAGAGATGAGAGAGAGATGAGAGAGAGAGAGAGAGAGAGAGAGGAGAGAGAAGAGGAGAGAGAGAGAGAGGAGAGAGATTTAGGAGAGAGAGAGATGAGAGAGAGAGAAGAGAGAGAGAGAGAGTGAGAGAGAGTGAGAAGATGAGGAGAGAGAGAGAGAGAGAGAGAGAGATGAGGAGAGCCCAGAGAGAGAGAGAGAGAGAGAAAACTAGTCTAGTCGCCTTGGCAAACGGACGTATTTCTGCTCGCTCCGCAATTACCAAAAACTTGGTGATTTTGTGGATCAAGTTTCGTATCAAGTGACTACAAATACCAATTCAGCACAAGACTGCAAGCATGGTATCTAGTGAAGACCTCAAGCTTTTGCTTGAAGTTCAACAGAAGGCATACAAGGATGCAACAGAAATGCTGATGGCGGAAATAACTAGCAGACTTCGGCAATTGGAACAACGTAATCAAGAACTTGCTCACTCACTGGAGTTCACCCAAAAAGAGGTGGATACGCTGAAGATTGACAACAAGACTTTAACTGAAGAAGTTTCAGCCTGAAGAAAGAATTAACCAAGAAATCTGACGTGAAGAGAAAATGTACAAGATTAACGACCGATTGGACTATCAAGAGGACTATTCCAGGCGTAACAACCTTCGCTTCGATGGTTTGGAAGAGAAGCCGAATGAATTCTGGGAGGAGACTCAAGACATGGTTCAACGCCTGCTCAGTGACAAGCTGAACCTTGGAACAGTCCAGCTGGAACGAGCACACAGGGTGGGTCCCAGGCCCATGATGGGTACCACTCGCCCGCACAGTTGTCGATCGATTACGAGT
>JACEEZ010004187.1:70000-77500 GCA_016584305.1 Chionoecetes opilio | reverse complement strand
AGAGAGAGGAGAGAGAGAGAGAGAGAGAGAGAGAGAGAGAGAGTGTGCGCACATTTTTTTTTAAGATTTATGCAACAATTTTTTTTGGGGGGGTGGGACTTCTATTTCAATTTTTCGACGGTCCAGTTTTTCATATTTTTCGTAGTATCTCGACTCTAGAGATTTTCGTTGGCACCTCAGGTATTTATGCAAAAGACCTCACACGTGTCAACTGCAATCTCACTCTGCGAAACAGGACATTTATATTTTTTCATCTCTCAATCCAGTGATACAAAAAAACTAAATTCAAACTGTTGTCGCCGATTTCTTAAAGCTGTCAATTCACAAAGGAAATTAGACTGATAAACTAACATATTATAACTATTCTTAAAGCGCGGAAAGGTGTTACACTGCACTAAAATATTCATTTTCTTGTTCTTCATTATCAATATTATTCACATCTTAAACATTATAATTATCATTATCGCTGGTTTAATAATAAAGTGAAATTGAAAAAACTCATTAGTGTGCACATTATAAGACATCAAAAAACAGCTTTCTACGGTGATCTTTCAATATTTAAAAAAAATAGGTGTCTGTAGGCTACAAAGACCTGGTTTTATTTGGTGTTCTATAAAATTATCTCTCTCTCTCTCTCTCTCTCTCTCTCTCTCTCACTCTCGCTCTCGCTCTCGCTCTCTCTCTCTCTCTCACTCTCGCTCTCTCTCTCTCTCTCTCTCTCTCTCTCTCTCTATCTCTCTCTCTCTCTCTCTCTCTCTCTCTCTCTCTCTCTCTCTCTCACTATATATATATATATATATTATATATATATATATATATATATATATATATATATATATACTAGCAGAAAGGGTGCCCTCCGGACACCTTTCTCCTAGCTCCTGCGGAGGGCTCCTGCGGCCCACTGTTGGCCGCAGTTTAGGTTGCCGGTTGTTTAGTTGGCCGCTGTTTTTTAGGTTTAGGATGGCCGCTGTAGCTGTTTTTAGGTTTTTTTTTGCTTGCCACGCCCACTGGGGTCGGACACGCCTATCAAAACATCTTCCATCCCCCCAAGTCGATCACGGCCAACAATTGTGGACTACGGTGTCAAGTCTGTATCTCGCACGGTTTAGCAGCCACAGCCATTTTTAGGTTTGGCCACGCCCACCAGGGTCGGCCACGCCCATCGAAACATAGCCTATGTTCTCCGCTGGGTCATGAGGATTCCAAATATGTGCGGCATATGGGGTTTTGGCCATCTGTAGCCGAGTCTATGACGAACATACAGACACACAGACAGACAGACATTTGTTTTTGTCACCTATAACTGAAACATAGCTATGTTATCCGTGTCATGAGGATTCCAAATATGTGCGGCATGTGGGGTTTTGGCCATCTGTAGCATAGTCTATAACGAACAGACAGACAGACAGACAAATTTTGAGATTTATATATATATATATATATATATATATATATATATATATATATATATATATATATATATATATTATATATATATATATATATATATATATATATATTATATATATATATTCAAACTTTTATTCTCACACGCTGTCAATATAATAGCGCCTCATCACCATTGTACATCTCTTCCAGCATTATATCTCCATTACTCCATCTTCATCCCAAGACAGCACCACCACTTTTCCCTCCACCCCCCTCCCTCCCAGACACCAGCTTTTCTCCCACTGAATACACTGTGACCGTGTAGAGGGATCGAAGGCGTCCCCCATGTAAGCGGCCCTTTCCTTCATATTACGGTAATCACGTGCTATTACACGTTATTGTTATTATACTTACTTTATTCATTTTTCTCGATTGCAACCTCCTTCAATTTAAAGTTTTTCTTTATTATTTTCGGTCACATGTTCATCAATTATTTTAGGTGTGTGTGTGTATGTGTGTGTGTGTGTGTGTGTGTGTGTGTGTGTGTGTGTGTGTGTGTGGTGTGTGTGTGGTGTGTGGTGTGTGTGTGTGTGTGTGTTGTGTGTGTGTGTGAAGACATTTTAATCAGGCATTCTATTTTTGTTCCCTCTCATTCTCCCTTGTTGGTACTTTTGTCAATAGGTAAAGATCGCCGAGAAAATCGTAAGGCGATTTAGCATCATATTATGGCTTGTAGGGCAATTTTACAGAAAATATGCAGAACGTAGGGCGATTTATAAAAAAAAATGAGTTATATTGACTTTGTAATAAAAGATAAATCATTAAGCGGAAAAGATCGAAATATGTTCAAAACAGTTAGTTGTTTTTGATATTTGTTATAACCCTCTGGAAAAACTGATAAAATAATAACTAATAAGTGAGTGGCCGCTGACAAGCACATCAGCTGTTGTGCCGCTGATGTGGTTGTAAACATGTAGAGGGATGACAGTTCTAAGTAGCTAGATGATGTGAGCGTGCTGCCCTCCTCTGTGGAACCGGGTGGAAAGTAGGTATCCACTTGTTGCATTTCTATTTACCATATAATCAACGTTGCGTATCATTCAGTGGTACGGTACGCTGCAATAAGGTATAATTTTCCGGTGTGTCATTACCAAAATATCTGTATAAAGAACAGCATGCGTTGCCCTGTTGTATGTATATTATAATTTATATGATACAAGGAATATGGAAAACGCTATATCGACAAATCTCGATTTTCATTCTGAGCCGTAGGGCGATGAAGGGAAATGTATGGCGTTTTCAGTGTATGTGTAGGGCGAAACAATTTTAGAGGTCGGCAACACTGCACTGACGTGCTAGCAGAGCCTGAATCCTGAGAAAACACAGAGGTATCTATTATAACATATACCATAAACCACTGTATACCTGGACTGCACACGCGACAATGTTTTGAATTGTGGGGCTGCATAGGTGCCTGCGGGGGGCCCGACAAAGATATATAGTGGTCTATGGACTATCATATAGACTGGTTTATCAGTATGTATGATATACTGTAATCTTCGGAAATGTTTGTTCTATAATATTATCAAATAAAAAACAGTAAAACACGCTAAAGAAATGCCATTACGAGACTATGAAGAAATATGCATGAACTTAATATTCACTTAACTCTTCGCCATTTAGAATTTTGCGAGTCAACTTTTATCATGAAGGGTATCAATAGAAGCGCAATTTTATTAGATTTCCATTGCAATATTTTGTTATCTGATAAATGAATTAGAACCATGCATAAATTAGCGTTAAATCTATAATAATATAAGCGAAAGTGTGTCTGTCTGTCTGTCTGTCTGTCTGTGTGTGTGTGTGTGTGTGTGTGTGTGTGGTATAGGTTCCGCCCCCCGTGGCACAATCACCTCATATGGCACATTTTTTGAACCGGGTTGCCCAGGGGAAGGTCATAAGCCCACTTATGAGATGATTCGATCACTTTTTTTTTTCTTTTTTTTTAGCAGCCTATTAGCGATAATTGTGAGAAAAAAAAAGTGGGTTGCGAGAATTGAGGAAACCTTGATGTAGGGTGATGGGTAATGGGTGAGTGAATGGGTGGGGTGATGGGTAATGGGTGTGGGTGATGGGTGAGTGAATGGGTGGGGGGTGATGGGTTGGGGGTGATGGGTGATGGGTTAGGGAATAGGTGGGGAGTGATGGTAATGGTAAATATAAGCGAAAGTGTGTCTGTCTGTCTGTCTGTCTGTTGTGGTGTGTTGTGTGTGTGTGTGTGTGTGTGTGTGGTGTGTTCTGGTATAGGTTCCGCCCCCTGTGGCGCAATCACCTCATATGGCACATTTTTGGAACCGGGTTGACCAGGGGAAGGTTTTAAGCCCAATTATGGATGATCCGATCACTTTTTGTTTTTTTTTTAGCAGCCTATTAGCGATAATTGTGGAAAAAAAATGGTTGCGAGAATTGAGGAACCTTGATGTGGGTGATGGGTAATGGTGAGTGAATGGGTGGGGTGATGGGTAATGGGTGTGGGGTGATGGGTGAGTGAATGGGTGGGGGTGATGGGTTGGGGGTGATGGGTGATGGGTGAGGGAATAGGTGGGGGGTGATGGGTAATGGTAAATATAAGCGAAAGTGTGTCTGTCTGTGTGTGTGTGTTGTGTGTGTGGTGTGTGTGTTTGTCTGGTATAGGTTCCGCCCCCCGTGGCGCAATCACCTCATAGAAACATTTTTGGAACCGGGTTGACCAGGGGAAGGTTTTAAGCCCAATTATGAGATGATCCGATCACTTTTTTTTTTTTTTTTAGCAGCCTATTAGCGATAATTGTGAAAAAAAAGTGGGTTGCGAGAATTGAGGAAACCTTGATGTAGGGTGATGGGTAATGGGTGAGTGAATGGGTGGGGTGATGGGTAATGGGTGTGGGGTGATGGGTGAGTGAATGGGTGGGGGGTGATGGGTTGGGGGTGATGGGTGATGGGTGAGGGAATAGGTGGGGGGTGATGGGTAATGGGTGAGTGAATGGGTGTGTGGTGATGGGTAATGGGTGAGTGAATGGGTGGGGGTGATGGGTAATGGTGAGTGAATGGGTGGGGGTGATGGGTAATGGGTGAGTGAATGGGTGGGGGTAATACATACATTTCTACATCCATGATTTCAGGAAAGTTAGAAGGGGCTATCTGGAGAAAAAAGTCCGCCCGGAGGGCGGCTTTGCGGCTAGTAAATAAATAAAATCGTCAATCGGGTAATTTTCCCGATTGATGATGTTATTTATTTACTTATATATTTCGTTTTCTGATAAATAAATTAGCAACATGTAGTATAAATTATCGTTAACTAAATAAATAACCTCATCAATCGGGAAAATGACCTGGGAATCGGGAAAATTTATTTATTTATTTAACGCTAATTTATGCATGGTTCTAATTAATTTATCAGAAAACGAAATATAGCAATGGAAAGCTAATAAAATTGCGCTTCTATTGATACTCTTCATGATAAAAGTTGACTGGAGTGGGCGGGTGGGCGGGCGGGCGGGCGTGTGTGTGTATGTGTGTGTGGTATGTGTGTGTGTGTGTGTGTGAATTTTAATTATGTTGTTTGTGGTCTATTTCGCGTGTTATTTTTTTATACATTTAGATTTCTAGTTATTATTAACAATATTGATATAAAGTTTTATATTTTTTTTACATTATATTTCTATTGTTATATTACATAATATTATATTAGTTACCAGGGGTTAAACGTAAACTGCCTCTATGCTTTCTTTATGCTTTTACATACTTCACAGTCTAGTCGTTTAATCAAGGAAATGACCTTCACTCGTTAATCTTCGTTCATATATTTGTTTTCATTGACATATTTCATATATAGCATAAATTACATAACATTTATACTCATAGCCTGTTGCATATTATTATTAATTTATATTCTTATCGGGAAGTGTATATTTTTTGGCAGATAAATGGATATAACTACACGGGTTTCACAATGAAAAAATAAGATGAGAGAAAAAATTTAAAAACATTGTGCTACACAAACAATATACAACTCAGAAAAAAACGGAAAGAACTGAATTGCATGTAAAAAAATACTTCTCATGTGATAATTAACTTCGTTTGTTTTGAGTTCGACATGGAATGTTTTTATTTAGCTTTTTTCAGTGCATATATGGGGGGGGGGGGGTTACAGGCTAACAGGTTCCATGTATATATACAAATAAAAAATAAAAAATAGTAACATCAAAGATGTACCAACATATCATGAATACAAAAACCGGCCTCCTAGTATTTGCTTTTACTTCGACAAGACAAACAGGTATATGGTAGACTTTTTTTTATGATATTTCATGCTGGCAAATCGAAGGCTATATAAAGGGTGCAATATATATTTTTCCAGGTAATCTGAAATTTGGTGAGTTGAGGTAAATATACAACGTTCAAGGGATTGATGGTAAATTGTTTTCTTTACCATAAGACGTCATTTGCATATGGATGCGTTGAATATTGACCACCGTTCTAATAAAAAATAAAAATCTACTACCACGAGCTTACTATCATCAATGATATGTAAAACGAATGTCTCATACCTAATTATAACCCAAATGTGTAAAAAAAATCGTCTACGTTGGTCGAGATATACTATGCCTGAACCAGTTATCTTTAGATATTATGTTTGTGAGATTCAGGTCAGGGATGGCGGTGGAAGTGGAAGGGGATGAAGTGGGAGTAATAAATGGAATTATACCAGACCAGGTATACTTTTCTGGTTCAGTAATCAGGTGGTGAACAGGATTGGCCACTCCAGCCTCGCGCCACTCTATTATGGAACGGCCACGATATTACCTTGAAGTGGTTTACCTCATCTGCTTCGGAAATATGTGCTTGGCCGATAATGCTTCAGTTTTCCCTCGCCTCATCAGGATTACTCCACGTTTTTTGGTTCCCCACACTGGGCTACACGCTCCCCCAAGGGTACAAGATAAATATATGTTTTTTCCGGGTACCTTGTTATAGGGATGTGTAATGGTAAGGCATGGTGTGATTAAATTAATTCCTCTTATTGGAAAACCTTCATGAGGCCTCTTTAATATCCACTGCCCTCCTTGCTAATTAACCATCGTTCGTACACTGGTTTCTTTTCTGTAAATAATTGTTAAGGGTTCAGAAATCCAATATCAGACGGTAATACAGCTTGTCCAATAATTGTTTGAAGCATATTGATAGATGGCGGTGTTACAACTAGTAATTTAAATGAAAAATCGCCGCCAGAGGACTATGCAGTCAACACACCAATTCGGAGGCTAAACAATAGACGTACTTTGTATTTTCCCCTCGTTTTCATCATTCTTTATTTTCCTCTTCTCTTTATTCGCAGTGCTCTCTTTAATTATCATTCACTCCCTAGTTTTCTCTTGTCTTTATTCCCTTTATGTGGTCTCATTTTTCCTCCCTTCCTCACTTCTTTCTCCTTCAGACTCTTACTGTTCTTTCTTGTTTTTTCCCCCTCATTCTCCGTTTCCCCTTTAGTCAATTTTTTTTTTTTTTTTAACAATTTTGCCAATATTTCCCCCTCCGCTGCTTTTCATCATCTCTTTCCTCAAGCCCTTCTAAATTTTTGTATTTTTTCTACCTTTCATGTCTATCTTCTTTGCCTTCTTTCAACCCTCCTGCACATTTTATCTTACTGGACCATCGAGGGACAGGCAGTTTTCTGCTCTCCTTTTATGGCTCAAACGTCGCTTTACACACTACGGCTACTCAAACATTCTTGCCTCCAAAAACGTTACTTCTTTTCTAAACGTTTCTTATCCCTCTCCATATTTCACCTCAATCCATTAATTAAGCCTTTTCTTCTTAAACGTGACTTTCTTTTCAAACCGCTATTTCCATATTTTTTTCATATATAGTTTTCTTCTCCAACAGTTTTTTTTCTTTGCAAAACACTGACATATATTTTTCTTATCGAGTTAAATGTACTAAAATTTTCCTTTTAGATGTCTCTTCAAGTGGTTTTCTTATTATTTTCGTTTTATTCCTTACAGAAGACTTTTATCTATAACCTTTTTTACATGGATTAATACTACTAAATACTACTTTTCCGCCCTT
>JACEEZ010004187.1:55000-65000 GCA_016584305.1 Chionoecetes opilio | reverse complement strand
ACCCGCCCACGTACAACGAGCCCAGATCCTGCTGATTGACATCACCACCAAATGTAGAGAACTACGCTTGAAGCTGAATGTGGCAAAATCCAAGGCCATGGTTTTTGGGTGTGACGCGCAGTGCGCCCAGCTCTATATCCTGGACACACCACTCTCCTGGGTCACGTTGCACCAATACCTGGGCCTCTGACTCGACAACCGTCTCAATATCCGCACCCATGCTGAATACCTGCAGGAGCGCGCAAACAGCAGGATCTCCGTCGTACGGGCAATCACTGGCCAAAAAAGTGGAGCGAGTCTTCAGGCGGAGCGCACCTTTTACATTCACGCTATCCACTTTCTCCTGAACTACAGCGCTCCATGCCTTATTTCCCTCACGAACACGCTACACCAAAAAACTAGACGACACACAAAACAAAGCCCTGAGAGTCATCATCAGCGTCCCCAGGTGGACTAAGATCTGCAACCTGCAGCAGGAATGCCAGGTAGTCTCGGCACGGTGCCGTATCGAAGAACGGACCGTCTGCCTTTTCGCCAAAATGACCCACCTGCCGTACACGTACGCCCCTCCTGCCAAGGCTGCAACTTATTTTGGCCGGCCCCGCAACAACTTTCGGCGGCAATGTTGGCCAGCGTGCGCTGCGGAAGCGATTGTCACTATGGGAATACACGAAACCCTCCTCAGCAATGGCGAGGACTTTCCTCACCTGAACTTCAACACGCCACCCCCTTGGAGCCCTCCTCCAATCACCACATCACTCCACAGTCTTAAGCGCCCAAAGGAATACTGGCTCCCCGCTGCCCTCCGTCTGGAAATGTGTCAGGTCATGGAGGATTTGACGACCCCTGCCTCCCTCACTATCTTCACAGACGGGTCAGTTGATCCTGCCACAGGAGCAGCGGGAGCGGCTTTTGTGAGCGGACAAGCCACGAAACAGTGGCTTCTAACATATGGTGCCAGCTGCCTCCAGGCTGAAATAATCGCAATTCGTGGCACTCTTCACAAAGCCCTAGATAGTCACTCCCCTCATGTCATCATACACACAGACTCGAAATCCTCTATCCAGGCCCTCAGAGACAGCCACAGGACAACATTGACCTCCTCACCTGCACTCTTCTCCTGGCCCAGCGACTGGCTGCACGTGGCTTCAATATCACCATCAATTTGGTTCCCAGCCATGTAGGCCTTTAGTGCCAACAAAGCAGCTGACAGAGCTGCACAATCTAGCGTTGCCCTCCCCAGCCCAACTAGAGCAGTTCTGCCCAGTTTCTCCCAAACTCTAATTAGAATAAATTCTGCCTCGCACGCCTTGTCCCGCCAGCAGCACGAGGCCAAAGTCGCCCTGTCATCACCCTCTGCTTCTTTGTACGCTGCTGCAACAGCTTACCACCCCCTTCCCCAGGACCATCCATCGCCCACACATACAAGACCGACTACACCGTCTCCGTCTCTGCTTTCCCTGCTTTCAAGAAATCCGCCAGTGCGCTGTGGATATCACCTAAGATCAATGCCAGGTCACCTCCCCCTTTGGACTATGACACTACCTCCTGAAGTGCGAGGCAACCTCCCACCTCAGGGAACGCCTGCAACCTTATCCGCAGCCCATACATCCAGGTGCCGCCGCCGCTGCTGCCCCGGTAGTCAGATCTGCCCCTCTGGTTACTCTCACCTACACCGTTCGAGAGTACCCCGGCCCCCCAAGGTAGCCCAAATGCATTTTTTTGTTTAATGCCATTATTCCACAGACGGGCTGTTACAGGCAAGAGCTCGCGTCAGCCAGTGTTGACAAACTATTAACAACAACAGAGAGAGAGAGAGAGAGAGAGAGAGAGAGAGAGAGAGAGAGAGAGAGAGAGAGAGAGAGAGAGAGAGAGAGAGAGAGAGAGAGAGAGAGAGAGAGGAGAGAGAGAGAGAGAGAGAGAGAGAGAGAGAGAGAGAGAGAGAGAGAGAGAGGAGAGAGAGAGGGAGAGGAGAGAGAGAGAGAGAGAGAGAGAGAGAAGAGAGAGAGAGAGAGAGAGTTCGTCGAGCTCGTCGTACGTCGAGCCTCCATGAGGGTGACTCTCCTGCGCGAGAGTAAGGCACCTGTCGACGCTGACGGCCTCATGCGGCTGATAAGGCCCAAAGTGAGGCCCGTCATGGAGTACAGTCCTCTCACCTGGATGAGTAGTGCCCAGTGCCACCTGTCACTGCTGGAAAAAGTGCAGAGGCGTGCTGAGCGCCTCATCACCCAACCGACGACCAATATCACAGGGAACGTCGCCCACGGCAACAGTGCGCAAGCAGCAGCGACGAACAACAACAACAACATCAGCTGCAGCTCCAACACCAGCAACAACAACAACAACAACGACTACACCAGGAGCAGTGGCGGGATGATCCCCGCTCCCAGCTTGACAGCCTGGGGCACCGGAGGAGAGTCGGTGCCCTGACAGTGTTGCACAAGGCCCAGGTGCAACCCTCTTCCCACCTTGCAGGACTTCGGGTCCCGTGGAGGAGGTCAGAGCGCGCTACGAGGACGGTAGCGTCAGGTGATCTCCTCCTCGAGGCCCCGAGGACCCACACCGTGATGGGCCAGCGAGCCTTTACTTGGGCCACGGCGACACTGTGGAACACCTTCACGGTTGAGGTGGATGTCGTGGCCATGAACACCCAGCAGGTGAAGGTGGCGGCCCACAGATGGTGCCGCTTACATCCGCCTTAGTGCCCGTAAGGCGTAACACAGTTTCGTGTCAATAGTGATACATAGTGACACACACACATAGTGACACACATTGACACAGTGACACAGTGTACGTGTAAATAGTGCGCCTGAAAAGTGCCTGTGACGGACAGTGACCCTCAGTCTGTAACATTATATATTTAGTTTATCCTATAAGGCATAGCTTTCAGATAGATGTCCTCGGGACAGGGGACATCTTTAGCTTCTGCCACCCATTGACTTCAACAACCTCTTTGCTATTTGTAGCTCCATGTATACCATGTCAGTTGTTTAAACAAAAAACATAAAAAACAAAAAAAAGAGAGAGAGAGAGAGAGAGAGAGAGAGAGAGAGAGAGAGAGAGAGAGAGAGAGAGAGAGAGAGAGAGAGAGAGAGAGAGAGAGAGGTTGTGAGATTGCGAGAGAAACATAATAAATAAAAGGGAAAAACCAGACAAAGAAAAATGGAAAAGCAGAACAAATTAATATGAAGAAACGAAACACAAATAAATGGATAAACAAATGAATAAACAAAAACAAAGGCAACTCCTTTCCATCACCACCGCCACCACCACCACCACCCTCAGGCAGCAACAGCAGGGGCAGCATGAGGGGGGGGGGGGGGCTTGGCCATAGGAAAGGGTGGAGGGAAGGATGCAGGGAAGGGGTTGGTAAGGCGTAGCCACCAGTAGTGTAGGAGATAGCAGAAAAATCGTGCAAATAATGATAGAAGCATCAAACTTGGCACACTTGTTCTCCAAGTGATACTAATCAATTCTGCCCGATTGGCCAATTGTAAATCCAAGATGGCGGCCATTTTTCACGAAGGCCGCCAAATTAGCCGCCCGAAGTTGACGCTTTGCTTAGAAATATTTGTAGTTGTCCGATTTGCATGATCTAGGTGTGGATTCCTATGTTTTCAAGCCTGCTGAAGTGGATTTTCCTGTTTATAAAGCACACTGACACATATTTTTCAAGATGGCCACCAGATTGTCTGTTTTTCATTACATAAGCTTTGCCCCGGCTACTAAATGTTCAAAGTTATGCATGCCATGCCACTGGTCCTCCAGCTGCTACTGTTCACATATTCAGCTGCAGAGTGATGTGCAGGCGAGCTCTGACTGAAAGCACTTGCATCTTCCTTTGCAACCTTTCTTACAGGAACACTTCGTCATTTCCCGACAGCTCGCTGCAATAGGGAAATATAATAGACTATATTATGCCTGTCATTAAGATCCTTCGTAATGATGTTTTCTTTGCCCTTTCGGGCCTAGAACCTCGGAAGGCTTACGATCCTGACGGAGTCCCTCCTATTGTTCTCAAAAACTGTGCTTCTGTGCCTGCACCCAGCCTGGTCAAACTTCTCCATCATTGTCTATCTACTCCCAGCTTTCCTTCTTGCTGGAAGTTTGCTCACATCCAACCAATTCCTAAGAAAGGTGACCGTTCTAATCCTTCAAACTACCGTCCTATAGCTTTGACTTCCTGCCTTTCTAAAGTTTTTGAATCTATACTTAACAAGAAGATTCTTAAGCATCTATCTGCTCACAATCTTCTATCTGATCGTCAGTACGGTTTCCGTAAAGGGCGATCTACTGGCGATCTTCTAGCTTTCCTAACTGAATCTTGGTCATCCTCCTTTAGGGGTTTCGGTGAAACAATTGCTGTTGCTCTTGACATATCAAAAGCTTTTGGTAGAGTCTGGAACAAATCTTTAATTTCCAAACTCCCCTCATTCAGTTTCTATCCTTCTCTCTGTACCTTCAATTAAGTTTCCTTTCAAACCCTTTTATTGCAGCTACTGTAGACGGACATTGTTCTTCTACTAAATCTATCAATAGTGGAGTTCCCCAGGGTTCTGTCCTATCACCCACTCTCTTTCTATTATCCATTAATGATCTTCTAAGTCTAACTCAAAGCCCTATCCACTCCTACGCTGATGATTCTACCCTGCATTTTTCAACGTCGTTTATTAGACGTCCAACTCAACAGCAACCAAGTGATTCACGGAGAGATGCCACCGAGCGCCTAACTTCTGATCTTTCTATAATTTATGATTAGGGCAAAGCAAACCTTGTTTTGTTCAATGCCTCAAAAACCCAATTTCTTCACCTATCTACTCGACAAAACCTACCAGATAACTATCCCCTCTTCTTCCATGACACTCAACTGTCTCCCTCTTCTACAATGAACATTCTGGGACTATCCTTTACTAAAAATCTGATCTGGAAATCTCACATCTCATCTCTTGCTAAAACAGCTTCTAAGAAGTTAGGTGTCCTGTGGCGTCTGCGTCCTTTTTTTTCTCCCTCCCAATTGCTTGCTCTCTACAGGGGCCTTATCCGCCCATGTATGAAGTCTGTCTCACATGTTTGGGGAGGATCCACTCATACAGGTCTCCTAAACAGGGTTGAGTCAAAAGCTTTTCGTCTCATCAACTCCTCTCCTCTGACTGACTGTCAGAAGTGAAAACTGAAGGACAATCCTTAAATCACCGCCGCAATGTTGCTTCTCTTGCTCTCTTCTACCGTTATTTTCATGCTCACTGCCCTTCTGAACTTGCTAACTGCATGCCTCCCCCTCTCCTGCGGCCTCGCTGCACAAGACTTTCTACTCATTCTCATCCCTATTCTGTCCATCTTCCTAATGCAAGAGTTAATCAGTATATTTACTCTTTCATCCCTTTCACTGTTAAAGTCTGAAACTCTCTTCCTGTTTCTATTTTTCCACTTTCCTATGACTTAAATCTTTTCAAAAGAAGAGTAACAAGACACGTCCCGAACTAAATTGGCTCACCCCTCTTTTTTATTTTATTCTCTTACTGTCTTCTTTATAGGGACTGGCAACTAAGCTGGCTTTGTGTTACCCATTTTTATTGTGCCCTTGGCCAGTCCGTTGTGATGTAAAAAAAAAAAAAAAAAAAAAAAAAAAGGGGGTAGTGTTTTAGAAATATTTCTTTGAAAAGGTGAAATCACTCTCTGCAGTGATGCAGGAGATGGGCAATCCATTCCAAGAAGAATCAGACGACCTGCTGGTGCTAGACACGAAGAACATTGCAGACCCAACTCTAGCTGAAATGGTAGCTGCACATCACCGGCGGGGCAAAGAGCAGTTCCAATCTTTCATGGAGGGGCTAGAGGATGAGGGTGAAAGTCCTTTATATCATCCAATTAAGAAAAACCTTGTTTCTTTCTTCAAACAAGAGCAGCTGAGGGAATTTCTAAGGAGAAAGTCCTGAAGGATGACTGTCAGTTATTCTCGCGACTGTTCATCTCGTGCCAGAAAAGGCAGTGTGAATTCTTCACGCACGAGAATCAGTCACACCCTGCATCTCTCATTGACAGCGGCAAGCTTCATACGTGTCAGAAGTCACAGCTGGTTGAAATTCGCCCGTTAGGGTGGCAAGGTTGGTAGAGACGTGAGTTCGCAATGTGCAGCGTCCCTCTGCATTCGGTCAGCGGTTCGAGTCCGCCTAGTTCGTGCTGACGTGGCGGCGCTTTGTATAGTCAATAACCTTGTAGTTGGTACTTGCAAAGTGTCTAGATAGGATGAAAATCTTATCTTATCTGGTTGAAATTCTTGAAGCGCAAGGGAACATCCCAGACAGAGAACCAAAGGGAGATGCAATCATCATTGATGGCTCAGCACTTATCAATGCCTTACCTCCACGTACTTCAAAGACATTTGATGACCATGCTAAAAAAAGACCACCCCAAGGGTGGAATCCTATGGCCAGGTACGAGCGGGTGGACACGAAATCTTTGATGTGTACAGAATCAGTCTGAAATCCGAGACGAGGTCGAAACGGGCAAGGGAATCAGAAGAGATGACAGAACGAGTAGACACCAGGTAACTGCAAAGCTTCCTTCGTGACCATCAACAAGACTGAGCTGTTTCACTTCATGCGAAAAGAATGTGTGAAGCGAAGAACGACAAGCACAGTCATCGTCAAAAAGGATAGATCTAGCAACAGGAGTCTGGCTGCTGTGTCCCCATGTTGTCATGAAAAGCTGACGTCGAAATATTTGTACACGCCAGGGATACAACGACTGATGGTGATCAGTCTATTTACAGGTCGACAAAAAAAATCGCAGATAGGTTCTGGAACTAAATGAAGTGAACGTAAATCGACCCTGCTAGAACTCGAATTGAATGTTCAATTACTCTATCACGTCTCAGTTTTTGAGAACCAGACTGCAATTCATGAAAAAATAGGGTAAATCAGCAGAAATAGAGGATAGGTACGCAATGTTTCATTTAACTATAACTTTTTCTTTTCTCAACCTATTTAGGCAGTGCAGTGTTTTTGAGTCAGTGTGTTTGTGCAGTGAGCATGGGGAGTTGTGCGCGCTTGCGTATTGGCGAGGGGGTGTTTTAGCAGGCTGTGTAGTACTTTTTCTACTGATCGACAGCTATTGCATAGTTTAAACATGTTATTTTCCTTTGCAGGTTGAAATGTGGTTGATTCGTGGTTCCTAATTTTAGTTGGTTTCCGTAATAGTACCTTGATACCGGGCTGTGATGGAGCGCCGTACTATGTATGCTCGGGAGTTTTTGTTACATAGTGGAATTGTTACCCCGACGTCTGACATAAGACTAAGAACATATAAAAATAGGAAAGCTCAAGGCGCGAGGCCTACACGTGTAGTTCCTCCAAGACACTACACATCACCTTTCATCCCCTCCATGACTTATCCAGCTCCCTTTTAAAGCTCCTATGACTCCGCACTAACACCTGTCTACTGAGGAACCATTCCACTCATTCACCACCTTGTGAACACGTTTTTCCTATTTCCTTTCAAATCTAACCTTTTCCAGTGAAATCCGTACTTCTTCAGACCCTGAGTTAAGAGCGTAAGAACATTTCCTACCTTCCTTTATTAATCCCTTACCACTTAAAACTTCTATCCAGATCGCCCCTTACTCTGTGCGCTCCGAGTGAGTTAATGTTTAATACTCAATCTCCTCTCATAAACTAAAGTTACGCATCCCTTGTTCCATTTTGTCATCCTTCTCTGCAATTTTCTAACAACACTATATCCACCTGATATGGAGACCAAATGAAACTGCATAGTCTAGTGAGGCATGACTAGACCGAGATAAAGCGTTTAGAATAACTTCCGCACTTCTACTTTAACCACATTTCTGGTAATGATCCTATCTCTTATAGCTCTATTTCTGCCTCAATACATATGTGTCCTAGGTCGGCAGTGGTCACCCTCACCAATAATCTTTTCACCTTCTGATCTTTTCAAGCTACATTGGGCTTATGGTGTATCTATTACCAGGTTTTTTCTACCAACATTATAACGCTCTTATCAATATTAATTCCATCTGCCATCTGCTGCCCACTTCGTTAGTATTATCTAAGTCTACCCTGCATATGTTTTACGTCAGACTGGTGATCCATATCTACCTAATTTAGTATCATCGCAAACTGTGATATCACTGCTAATCCCCTATCCAAGTCGTGATGTAACTCAAAATAGTAATGGGCCCAAACATACCTTGTGGTTTTCTGAAGAAACTCTACAAAGAATTTAAAGCAGCTTATCTGCATTACTTCAAATGCCGTAAGTGATCAAGATAAGAAAGTGGGCCCCCCACTAGCATGCAACCCCTGTGTGAACCACTTGAATGATGTCGTGGCAAACGGCCATCAGGCATGGCATTCGGCATCCCAATGGTTTGGCGTGAACAAAGGATCAGTACTGACATGCTACTTCTGCTCACTAAAATCACAGATATCATTAAAAACGCGAGCTAAAATCAGGTATCCTGACGTACCTTCTGCCATCAGGCCTGTGCCACATGGTCCTGATCTCCCAGTTCCAAATGTTCCAATTGCAAGTGCTATAAGTGAATCAGATTCGAACGAGGAGGATAATCCATGGATACAGACTTTCAAGAAATGGCAGACAACAGAGAGCCCAATTCATCAGTCAGGAAATGCTACATGACCTTGCTAGGGACCTAGATCTACCCAAGGAGAAAGTGAAGTCCTTGGATCTCGTCTCAAGGAATGGAATTTGCTACAAGTAGGAGTTCTCATCACCACGTTTCGTCGTAGACATAAAGAACTTTCAAGCTTCTTCAAGATGGAACACAAGCTCTGTTACTGCTTTGATGTTGACACACTCATGGAACAACTTTGTGAGTCTCACACTTATGATAAGAGTGAGTGGCGGCTGTTCATAGATTCAGGAAAAAACACGCTAAAGGCCGTTCTTCTGCATAAAGGAAATAAGCTTCCGAGTGTTCCAATTGCGCTGGCCATGAAAATGAGTGAAAACTTATGAAAACTATGAAGACTTTGTTATCTGCTGTTAAATATGAAGAACATCAGTGGAATCTGTGTGGGGACCTGAAGGTAATCTCCTTGCTTCCAGGACTCCATATAGGTTACACTAAGCACATGTGTTTTCTTTGTTTGTGGGAATCGAGAGCGGACAGCAGACATTACAAACAAAAGGAATGGCCAGCACGACCGAAAGACTCACCTGGCAGGTTCAACTGTATGTACAAACCTCTTGTTGACAGTGAAACAGGTGTATATATAAAGTCAAAATTTACTGTGATTTGGCATATTTTCGGATATTTCCAAGATGTAGCACATTTTCGGATATATTTGGAGCATAATTTAAGTATGTTTTTTGCAAGATATGTACATTAGGTCCTAATAAAGCCGCAGGCACCACCAGAATTTAATTACGAGTAATATATATTAACGTAGGGGGATTGTTTCGATTAATTATATAATTATATATACGTATATTATTATAATAGCTATTAAAATTTAAAATGCCGATATTTCAAAAACTATACGTGCTAGAGAAAAAGCAATGCCATTTTTTAAATCAGCAGCGAAAATGCTTTCCAGCCCACACACAATGAACTCCAGAACCATTTTTGGTGTCGACCAGTGTTATCATTAAGGCTAATGACACGGACGTGCTAGTCATAGCAATATCTGTACTGTCATCCTTACAGGAACTAGGTCTTGAGAAAATGTGGATTGCCTTTGGCCAAGGAAACAAGATGCGATGGATTCCAGTCCATGAGGTAGATTCTGCAGTAGGGGTTGAGAAAGCTAGAGGGATCCCATATTTGCATGCGTTCACTGGATGTGACGTCGTGTCTGCCTTCCGTGGGAAAGCGAAGAAATCTGCATGGCAGACTTGGAACGTATTTGATGATGTTTCTGAAATATTCACAAATCTCAGCCAGCATCCAACATTGATTCGTGATCTTGACCTGCAGAGGCTGGAGAGATTCGTTGTCCTCATGTACGACAGATCAAGC
>JACEEZ010004187.1:45000-50000 GCA_016584305.1 Chionoecetes opilio | reverse complement strand
TTAGTATCCCTTAGTCACTCAGGCACCTCACTCAGTTACAAGGTCACCCGTTCATGCTCACTACCTATTTAATACGGGACAAGGGAAGGAGAGTATGTCATATATACCCTATCTACGACACCATGTACAGTACATCTAATATACTATAGGAGTAGCCGTGTGTCTGTCTGTGTGTCTGCCTGTTTTGGGTAGCCGAAACTGTAAATTCAAATTTGATGAGAGTTGGCTAAAAAAATCGCAAATAAATCGTAGGTGGTAAGTGGCTTAGTCCCACGTTGCTTGAATCCTTTTTAGGTTTTTTTTTTTGGCTAAAAATACTTTTAGGAGTATTAGATGACAAAAAGAAACGCTCCGGTAACTTTTTGCCGCATGTCACTTACTCCGTAGACTCATGTACTTACCGTTTGTTTGCGTGTGTGTGTGTGTGTGTGTGTGTGTGTGTGTGTGTGTGTGTGTTTGTGTGTGTGTGTGTGTGTGTAAGTGTGTGTGTGTGTGGGTGTGTGTGTGTGTGTAAGTGTGTGTGTGTGTGTGTGTGTGTGCAAGCATGCAAGCATGCATGCGTGTGTGTGTGTGTGTGTTCAAGTTCAAGTTCAAGTTCAAATATTTTATAGCAATAAGAATACACACAAATATTAAATCCATCATTAACCTTTCGTGGTAAAGTCTGCTGAGAAAACTCTCGTTAGCAGACCCAGTTATTAAGCAAGGCAATATGTGCACATTCCAGAGCGAAGACTATTATATCATCTCTATATTCATACAAAACATCTGTAAATATCCTCATACTCATACTAACGTATACTATCTATATAAACACACACACGTACTCATACAAACATATTATTATGTAACATATATACATACCATGCATATGCAAAAACATATAAGAGCATACAATAAATATATTCATACAAATAAAATAGGTGAAACCACACACACACACACACACACACACACACACACACACACACACACACTCATCCACACACAATGTACACATACACAACATAATCATTGAAATTTACTTGAATTATCTAAATATTTACAAAGCATACAAGTTGACCCTTACAATATGATATCATATGTGCAGCAAAAAAGAGCTCAGATATTATATGTATTCTTTCATTGTGCTTGTGAATGCAAAAGAAACTTTTTTATTATATACTTGGAGCTGTTAACGGTACAAACATAAATATTGTTTCTTACTAGACTAGGTAAGGAATTCCACACCTTAGGACCGAGACACAGGATATAATTACTGTAAAGTGTTGTTCTAAATGAAGGACATACTAAATTAATTTGATTTCTTCTGGTATTATGAGCATGATCTTGTAGCTGGAAAATGTTATCATTCTTTTTTATAGAATTAAATATAGTTATCAACATGAAGTATTTATGGATAAAAGGAACTTTTAATAAATTTTAAGATGAATATATCTCCTCAGTTGCATCAAATTTTTTCTTGAAGGTTAGAACGCGTAGAATTGCCTTCTCAGCCTTGAACAAGCTGTCTAAAAATGATGGCCAAGTGCAACCCCATATTGATATGCAATACATAATTTTTGAATAACAAAGTGTATAATATATGGTTAACATTGCTTCTGTTGTTAGTTTGTAGCGAATGCGATACAAGACACCACAAATCTTGGATATACTAATACAAACATGAGAAATGTGTTGCTTCCAGTTGAAATACTCATCTATTATGACACCTAAAATTTTGTCGACTGTACACGGTTAACAATTTCCCTACCTATACCTACAGGGTCCAAGTCATGCACTAAAGACCCATTCTGGAATAACATAGGATGAGTTTTATTGATATTGAGTCTTAACATGTTGGTTTTAATCCAGTTGTTTACATTAGTTAATTAATGAGTTAGTTTATTGTGAAGGGATAAAAGAGTTTTGTCTGTGACTATGAAGCTTGTGTCATCTGCGAATAAGGTTAAAGTAGCACTATTACTTGCATTAGTTATGTCATTTACATATATCAGAAACAAGATGGGGCCTAAAATCGAACCTAGTGGAACACCTTGCTTGATGGACTTGCACTAAGAATACTCGCCATTACAGAGAACAGATTGCTTGCGATCAGATAAGTAGCTCACTAATAGGTTATAAGCAGGTCCCCTCACACCAATATTCATTAGTTTAGCATGTAATATGTGATGGTCTAATGAGTCAAATGCCTTTGATATATCTAAGAAAACACTTGCGACATAAAATTTCCTATCTAGATTAGTATACACAGTGGAGACAAAATGTAAAAGAGCAGATTCTGTGGACATATTTTTCCTAAAACCATATTGACAGTCATATAATAAATAATTATTTTCTAAAAAAGTACAGAGCCGGTAAGCAATTGCTTTTTCAAAGATTTTACTAATTGATGGTAGAATGGAGATTAATCTGTAATTATCTATTTCATCTTTACCACCACACTTGTGAATAGGAATTGCTTTAGCTATTTTCTACTTATCAGGGAAAACACCATGACTAAAACATAAATTGATTATGTGTGCAAGAGGAAGTGTTATATATTCAGAAGTGCTTTATTACGGTTGCAGGAATATCATCATAGCCAGTTGCATATGATTTTAAAGAATTGATGTAGACATTGATTTCAGACTGATTACAGGGGAATAGGTACATAGAAAAATTTGAAGAGTTATGAAGATAATCCCTATAACTTATATCGACACTGTGAGAATAATCGTTGGCAATATTAAGAAAATGATCATTAAATGCATTAGCAGTATCAGGGGAAGAAATAAGATCTAGGTTAATAAGCATGTTATTTGACTTGTTTTTCCGTCCCAGTAGCTGATTTACTGTTTTCCAGGTGCTTTTAGCATTACCCCGGTTCTCTTGAAGTTGACTTTTGTAATATTCGTCTTTAGCAGTACATAATGTGCTGTGTGTGTGTGTGTGTGTGTGTGTGCGCGTGTGTGTGCATGTGTGTGTGCGTGCGTGCGTGTCCGTTTGTGTGCGTGTGTGAGTGTGTGTGTCCTACAAACATCAATACATGGGTCTGAAGGGCCCACAAGCACTTGTAAAAACCTATACTCACAAACTCAGCACTAAAGATTTGTTCACATGCACAAAAAATTATCATGCAATGGAAGTACAAAGCAAAACATTATTTAAAACAGCAAACAAATATTTGAATAAAATTTTCTCGTGTGTATAATTCTCTTTTCCTTATCATTTTAAGAGACATGACATAAAAATATAAAATTGCCACAGTTTTTATTTACAATGTAATGCAATTTAATACAATTTTTTTTTTTTGTATGGTTTAACGCGCCAAACAGAAGGTCAGTAAAAGTTTATGTTCCATGGCGATTATCACTCAAAGTGTGTGTGTATGTTAGTGTGTGTGTGTGTGTGTGTGTGTGTGTGTGTGTGTGTGTGTGTGTGTGTGTGTGTGTGTCTGTGTGTGTGTGTGTATGACTTTGTGTGTGTGTGTGTATGTATGCGTGCGTGCATGCGTTCGTGCGTGCTTGCGTGCATGCGTGCGTGTGTGTGTGTGTGTGTGTGTGTGTGTGTGTGTGTGTGTGTGTGTGTGTGTGTGTGTGTGTGTGTGTGTGTGTGTGTGTGTGTGTGTGTGTGTGTGTGTGTGTGTGTGTGTGTGTGTGTGTGTGTGTGTGTGTGTGTGTGTGTGTGTGTGTGTATGTGTGTGTGTGTGTGTGTGTGTATTCATCTAGTTGTATTCATCTAGTTGTATTTTACATGGCCAGAGCAACGCTCGTATGGCCCCGTCTCAATATCAACATATATTTTTCTCATTCATCTTTAGTGTTGGCCGAAGCCACGGTGGACCCTCCAACTGAGCAGCTTCACACCACTGGGTTACGGGCATTGGATGCCGATCCTCCCATTGACGAAACCGCACCCTCTCTTGACGAAGTCAGAGAGGCTGTCGCAAAGTTGAAGGGTGGAAAGGCAGCTGGTGTTTGTAATATCAGTGCGGAGCTCCTCAAAGCTGGGGGTGAGGCCATGATCCGCGGGTTGCATGCTGTCCTGACTGCCGTGTGGCAATCAGGTACCATTCCTCCTGACTGGAAAAGGGGGCTGGTCGTCCCTATCTGGAAAGGGAAAGGGGACCGTCAGGACTGCAACAATTACCGCGGTATTACACTGCTCAGCGTACCAGGCAAGGTGCTTGCCCATCTATTGCTGACACGAATTCGCAGTCATCTGGTGAAGCATCAGAGACCTCAGCAGTCTGGGTTCACGCCTGGTAAGTCAACAACGGACCGTATCCTAGCGCTTCGTGTCCTCGTGGAACGCCGACGTGAGTTTCGACAGGGGATGCTTGCAGCCTATGTTGATCTCAAGAAGGCGTTTGACTCAGTGCATCGTGAGTCACTCTGGGATCTTCTGCGACCTCAAGGGATTCCTGCAAGGACTATTGGTTTGATAACTGGTCTGTATTCTGGGACTGAGAGTGCTGTGAAGTGTGGGGCAGGTGTATCCAGCTTCTTTCCTGTGCATACAGGAGTGAGGCAAGGGTGCGTCCTTGCCCCATCACTTTTCAACGGTTGTATGGACTGGGTATTGGACAAGGTTGTAGATCAAAGTGATTGTGGAGCATCCGTCGGCCACACCAAGATCACTGATCTTGTTTTTGCCGATGATGCAGTAATCTTTGCTGAGTCGCTGGAGGTCCTGGTGATGGCTCTCGAGGCGCTGCACGAGGAGGCAAAGCCTTTGGGACTTGAGGTCTCCTGGCTCAAGACCAAGGTCCAGGTATTTGGAGACTTACTAGATGAAGCAGTACAGTCTGTTCATGCGTGTGGCGAGGACATTGAGATCTTGGAAAGTTTTACATACCTTGGTAGCGCAGTCCATAATGACGGCGGGTCACGTCAAGAAGTCTTACGGCGGATTGGCATAGCCCACGGTGTTATGGACTCGCTCAGCGGGAGTATTTGGCGTTGTCGGTACCTGTGCAGGAGGACAAAGATCCGGATCTTCAAGTCGCTTGTGATCCC
>JACEEZ010004187.1:0-42500 GCA_016584305.1 Chionoecetes opilio | reverse complement strand
AGGAGTTCAAGGCGAAATATGTTGAGGAGAAAGTGTCAGAGTGGGTGAAAGAGGTGGGCGTCTTGTCCGGCATGGCCAAGACAGAACCACACGCAGCTTACTCAGCATTCACACATGGCCTACAACATCGATGGAGCTTCGTCAAGCGCCCCCCCAGGCATCAGCCGTCCCCCTCAGACCATTTGGGAAAAATCCATCAGAAAAACCTTCCTACCAGCACTGTTGAAAACGAATTTCATCATAGGAGAGGACGTGAGGGAGCTGCTTTTCACTTCCACCATGACTGGGTGGGATGGGGATCACGTCCCCCGGAGAAAATAGCCGAGGAAGAAAACCGAAACTCCATCAACCTCACTAGGTCCCTCACCGAAAAAATCATAGCTCAAGACGCAGAGGGCGAAACAGACCAAAATGTGATCTTGGAGCTAAAGAAAACCATGTCTAGAAACAGACAAAGTGCACAAATGGAAAGCTTGGAACGCCTAAAAAACGTCATGCTAGTTGAAACCGTGAGGAAAATTCATATTGCACAGGAAACGGGAGCGTCCAACTGGCTAACATGCTTGCCTATAAGAGCAAAAGGCTTCAGCTTCAACAAACAAGAATTCGTAGATGCCGTTGCTCTGAGGTATGGCTGACCAGTGGAGGGACTTCCCAAAACCTGTGTATGTGGAGATTCAAACAACGTCGACCATACCATGACGTGTAAAAAGGGGGGATTCGTGTGCATCAGACACGATGAGGTGAGATATTTGACGGGTAGTATCCTCAGGGAGGTGTGCCGCGACGTCTCCACCGAACCAACTCTTCTCCCCCTGAATGGCGAATACATGCAGTACATGACGGCCAACACCGCCAACGAAGCCCGGGTGGACGTAAGTGCTCGTGGTTTCTGGACCAGAGGACAGAGAGCTTTCATGGACATCAGAATCTTCGATCCAATGGCCGCCTGCTACCAGAGGATCTCACTGGAAGCTGCTCACCAAAAGAATGAACGGGATAAAATCAGGAGTTATGGAGATAGGATTCGAAATGTCGACCACGGCAGCTTCACACCCCTGGTCTTCACTACGTCAGGCGGGATGGGCCCCAAGGCCAAGGGCTTCTATTCAATACTAGCAGATGTAATGGCAGAAAAGAAGCACCAGCCAAGGAGCCACGTTGTCGCCTGGATGAGATGCCGTCTCTCCTACTACCTGCTCAGGATTGCCCTCCTATGTCTCAGGGGCATTAGATATTCCGCCCCCATAATCATCGATTTAGCTGACCTGAACTAACAGGGCACTGTAGTGGAGAGCGGCATATTAGTGTAGGTGATGGAGAGAGGAGAGTAATTAATAATTAAGTAGTAGTATAGTAGTCTATGGTTGGATGCCACAGTCAGTAGCGACCTGAGTTGGGGCTACTGACCTCCAATTAGTGGAGCCCGCATTTATTTAATAAATAAACATGTGGTGGAGGTATCATTTAGTAGTAGTCAATTAATCAATCATTGGGGGCATACGCCGGGGGGCGCGTCGCCTCGCCCACCCTACGACGCCACTCCCGGGGGTCACCACGCGCGAGTTCCAATGCAGGCTCCTTTCCCATACCAAGCAGCTCTCGACAAGAAACATCAACTTGCCCCAGCCACGAGCCTTGTGGGCGCCCCCTTGGCCTCCTCCACGCCGGATTGTCTCTTACAGATACAACCCGATTGGAAGGATCAGTTTCAGGGTAGCGTGCCACATGCCCATATAGCCGAAGTTTGCGCTGACGGACTAAGCAGGTAATAGGACTCGATTCAGTCTCACGGTACAATCGCTGATTTGACACGTAATCATCCCCAGCGATACCCCATGATTCTGCGAAGACACTTATTACCAAAGGCATTGATTCGTCTCTTCAAGCCACTATTTAGTGTCCAGCCTCACAACCATAGAGTAAGACAGGGATCACAAGCGACTTGAAGATCCGGATCTTTGTCCTCCTGCACAGGTACCGACCAACGCCAAATACTCCCGCTGAGCGAGTCCATAACACCGTGGGCTATGCAATCCGCCGTAAGACTTTTTGACGGACCGCCGTCATTATGGACTGTCGCTACCGAGGTATGTAAAACGTTCCAAGATCCAATGTAGTAGTAGTAGAATCAGTAGTTGTTACTCCATTAGTAGTAGTTAATATAAAAACAAAAAAAAAAAAAGTAGTTGCAGTAAGTAGTAGTAGTAGTAGTAGTCGTAGTAGTCGTAGTAGTAGTAGTAGTAGTATAGTAGTAGTAGTGTAATAGTAGTAGTAGTAAAAAAGTAGTAGCGGCATCAACAAGAGTTCCTCAGTATCGGACATGCAATCAGAAACCCCTTGACAGAAAATATGTGAGCCTGGTGTGCTCGTATTATTGCCTGATGCCGATTTATTCCTTTCTTGCTGGAGAGAGAGCAAAATAAAGAGAGAAGAGAGAGAGAAAGAGAGAGAGAGTAGATGAGGGAGGAGAGAGAGAGACGAGAGAGAGCGAAGAGGAGAGAGAGAGAGAGAGAGAGAGAGAGAGACGAGAGAGAGAGGAGAGAGAGAGAGAGAGAGAAGAGAGAACGCGAGAGAGAGAGAGAGAGAGGAGAGAGGAGAGAGAGAGATGAGAGGAGAGGAGAGAGAGACGAGATTGAGACGAGAGGAGACTGAGAGGAGGAGAAGAGAGAGAGAGAGAGAGATGAGAGAGAGAGAAAGACGAGAGAGAGGAGAGGAGGGAGAGACGAGCGAGAGAAGGAGGAAGGAGGAGGAGGAGAGGTTTAGAGGAGTTCAGAAGGCAGGGAACTAAAGTGATTCGAATATAAGAAGAGAGAGAGGAGGGGCTTGAGTTTAAACCCCGCATAAAGGGAAAAATGAGACAACAATAAGAGAAGTTTGTTGAAGGTCTACTATTACAAATGTCAGGAGTATGTTTAAACAAGATAGATTTGCTGAGAGGAATAAATAGTGTAGAGGATTTTGATATAATAGCATTAACAGAAACATGGTTGGACTATGTCAGGAAGGTATCTGATCCGAAGTCGGAGATAGATGGGTTATAAGTTTATTTCACTTAAGGACAGATCTCTGGCAGAAGGCGAGGAGGCCGAGGTTTGCAGAGGCGAGGAGGTGAGGGTGAGAGGTCTTTGCAAGGGAGTTTTTTTCTAGTTTTCTTAAGTTAAGTAGAGTTTGCAGTTTAGTTTTAGTAGTTGTTGTAGTTAAGTTAAGTAGGAGTTTTGAGTGTTAGGTTTCAGAGGGGACAGAGGTTTGGAGGTGCAGGGAGGAGTAGTTTAGTCAAGAGGAGGTTAAGAGTTAGTTTACTGCCTAGTTCGAGGTTTAGTTCAGCGTTGGTTTTGGAGTAGTTTTTTTAGGAGCAGTAGTTTTTAGTGGGATGTTAAGTAAGGAGTTTTTTGAGAGGTTTAGAAAAAAGAAAGTTTTTGTTTAGTTTTTTGTTATAGGAAAAGTTAGTAAAGTGTTAGAAGTTCTGCATTTTTGTCTTTTGCATTAAAGTTGCAGTTTTTTTTGAGTTGCCTAAGGGGAAGTAGAGTTTTTTTTTTTTGCAAGTCTGTTAGTTGCTTTTTTGAGTTTGAGTTTATAGAAAAAGTGCTGACAGGTCTGCATTGCAAGGATCTCAGATGTAGGACAGTTTTTTTTTGCACTTTACTGCAAGGAAGATTTTGCATTCATTTTTTCTGCCAGTGTTTCTGTTCGTGTATTAATGTTATTTAAAAATAAAAAACCAGTGATGATTTTTTAGCATATGGAGGTCTATTATTGGGTAGAAAGGAAATAGAAGAGGTAGAAGAGAGAAGGGTGAGCGGGTAGGAGAGAGGGTTACGGAGGGGAACCTGAAAAAAAAAGTGAAAAAAAAAAAAAAAAAAGTAAAAAAAAATAAAATGGTTTTTTGGGGAGTGAGTGCTTATAGAAATATATAAAATTATTAGGTATAAGTTAAAGGCCTTCCAAACTTATGGGGGTAAAGAGGATACTTCCAGCTCCTATATGGGAAGAAAAATAAACAAGAGGCCTCCCCCTGATGCTCGATAATATAATCTCTCGCTCTAATGCGTGGTTCCATGCGGGAGATTTTAAATCTTAGGAATCGAGGTGGGAGATTCGAGATTAGGGGGAGGAGTTTAATTCCTTTAGAATATTTTTAGACCTGCGAGCGATTTCTTTAATCATAAGTGACCAGCGACCGACCGCAGATGATAGATGAATTGTTTTTAAAATATTAATCCAGGACATCAGATAGATATAGATGGAATTAATGAATTTCTTGTTAAATATAATCCAGGATAACTTCCTAAGTCAAGCAAATAAGGAGGAGAGCCCTTTTTTTACTAGCGGGAGATAATATTGTAGATTATTGCTGATAAATAGAGACGATTTAAGTTACATATGTGGATGGAGGTCGGTGGAAAAAGTTAGATAAAGCGACCATTATGAGATCAGGGATTTATCCTTAAAATGGGGAGTTGAAAATTAAATGGCAATAATCATAGAATACCTAGTTGCAGAAAAGGCCAATTATGCAGGAGGCGGATTAAGAAAGACACCTGGAGGTTATAAATAAGAGGTGTGGGAGGGATGGAGGGGAAGAAAAGACAGAAAAGTTACCAGGGTAAACAAGGGCGCGTCGTGCATTTGACAGACTGGAAAGGCCAATTATTGTAGGATAAGGAAGGCACCCTGGAGGTATATAGAGCGGTAGACATGGAAGAAGAGAGGGTCGCGGGCTGAGGAGGTAATTAGAGCGGTTAGACATGGAATTGAGGTCGGTGACTGAGGAGGTAATTAGAGGGGTTAGACATGGAAGTGAGCGGTAGGGGCTGAGGAGGATTATACCTTATTTGTAAGGAATATAATTGACGGAATGAAAAGGAAATATTCCTTATAGGAACATAAGGTACAGAAAGAGGGGATCAAAATGGATGTACACTAATTTAAACCACAACATGGGAGTAAACAAAACATTTATCTGAGGTTCAAGGCAGATTGGTAAGCAAAGAACCAGTATTAACGTGATGGCAAGGACAGGTGAAGAATTATCTTCGAGTTGCTAAGAACAATTATGAGATTAAAGTACAGGACAGGCGAAAAATTGAACCAAAAGGGTTTATCTAGGTATATAAAAAACAAGACAAGGAAATTAGTGTGGGCCGTTAAGGTCAGGACCAGGGTGAGGTTTTAAATACGGATGCGGATATGTTTAACAGTGTAAATTGATTATTTCTTGAAGTGTTTTGACGGAGGGAGGATACACAGACGATACCTGACAGTGAACAGATGTTCAAAGGAAGCGATGAGGAGAAACTCAAAGATATGTGATAACTAGGGAAATGGTGGAGCGGGTATAGAGAAAATGAAGAATTTTAAATCGCCAGGACCAGATGAAGTGTATCCCAGGGTATTAAAACAATGCAAAGGAGGGTTGTTAGTGAGTCGTTAGTGCCACATTTTTAGGAAATCAGTTGAGCTAGCGATGTGCCCATTTATTGTGGAGGAAAAGGAAATGTTGTTCCCATATTTAAGAAGGGGAGAAAGAGGACCTAAAGTCAAATTATCGACCGTAAGTCTAACGTCAGTGGTGGCAAATACTGGAATCTATTATTGACATAAAACATTAGTGAGCACTAGATAAACATAGTTTGATCAAGCTTCACAACAAGGGATCTCACCAAGGGTAGGTCATGTCTCACCAATTTATTGAGTTTTTATAGGAAAGGTTTATGAGACGGCAGATAATATAAGGATAGATATAATATATATGGACTTTAGTAAGGCATTGCACAAAGTACCACACGAGCGGACTCTTAAAAGGTTAGGCCATGGAAATAGATGGGAAGGTTATTCATTGGATCAGAGCTTGGCTAAGTAATAGGCAAACAAAGGGGTACATGTTAATGGTTCTAAATCGAATAGGGACTGGTGACAATTGGAGTCACAAGGATCTCGTTGTGGGTCCATTTACTATTTTTGATTACATCAACGACATGGATAGTGGGATTAGCAGTGAGAACAGCAAGGTTGTGCTGATGATACTAAGGTAGGTAGATTATTGGATCACAGTCTGATGTAAACATTTTGCAAGGGAGACTGCGATAAACTTAACGATCGTGGGCAGTCAGATGGCAGATGAATTTAATATTGTAAGGGCAGCGTTATGAATGTTGGTAGAAAAAAAACCTGGTAATAGGATACACCATAAGCAATGTATCGCGAAACGATCAGAAGGTGAAAAGATCTTGGATATGAGGTTGAGCTAAGCCCTCGGACCTAGGAGGAACACTGTATTGCAGGCTAGATATAGAGCTAATCAAAGTATTAGGATCATTGCCAGAAGGTTAGAAGTAGAAGTTGCCGGTTTCCGGAGATTATTCTAAGCTTAGATGGCTCAGTCAGGCCTCACCTAGACTAGCGGCTCATTTTGTCTCCATATATACAGGATGGATATACCATTGTTAGAGACAGTTGCAGAGAAAAAAGGATGACCAAAATGATACAAAAAAGGGAGCGTAACTTTAGTTATGAGAATAGATTGAAGTTATTAAACTTACACTCACTCGAGACAACGAGAGTAAGGGGCGAATCGGACGAAGTTTTTGAGATGGATAAAGGATTTACTAAAGGAGAGGTAGGAAAAGTTCTTACGGCTTTAACCTGGGTAGAACAAGAAGTAACGGATTTCAAGCTGGAAAAGCGTACATTTAGAAAGAAAATAGGGAAAAAACTGGTCACAAATAGGGTGGGGAATGAATGGAATGGGTTCTCAGTAGACAGAAAGTTAGTGCGGAGTCATATAGGAGCTTTAAAGAGGGGCTGGGATAGGTTCATGGATGGGGATGAAAGGTGGATGTAGGTAGTGTTTGGTGACAGGAACTACCACGTGTAGGCCTCGCGGTCTCTTATAGCTTCCATATTTTCTTCCATTATTATGTTATTATGTACTCCTCGAATAGGGAGTATTAGAAGAAAAATTAAAAAGTATTTTGTGAAGTTATATTAATTGTATAAAATGTTACTTGGTGTGTATATGGTGTGTAATGTGGTTGGTGTGTTATGATGAAGGAAGAGGGGAGGGAGTGCAGGAAGGAGAAGGGAAAGAGAGGAGAGGAGATGAGGGAGGAAGGTGGATGGTAAATTCTTAATATAACTACGATTTTTTCCATATAAGATCAATCCAAACCTCAGCTTTCCCTCTTGGGTGACAAAAATAAAAGAAAATAGGATGGACAGACAAATAAAGACTTTATGGAATTGGTTTATCTCTCTCTCACTCTCTCTCTCTTCTCTCTCTCTCTCTCTCTCTCTCTCTCTCTCTCTCTCTCTCTCTCTCTCTCTCTCTCTCTCTCCTCTCTATCTCTCTCTCTCTCCTCTCTCTCTCTCTCTCTATCTCTCTCTCTCTCTCTCTATCTCATCTCTCTCTCTCTCTCTCGCTCTCTCTCTCTCTCTCTCTCTCGCTATATATAGCTATTATATATATATATAGATATATATATATTTTTTTTTTCTCTCTCGCTCTCTCGCTCTCGCTCTCGCTCTCTCTCTCTCTCTCTCTCTCTCTCTCTCTCTCTCTCTCTCTCTCTCTCTCTCTCTCTCTCTCTCTCTCTCTCTCTCTCTCGCTCTCTCCTCTCTCTCTCGCTCTTTCTCACACACACACAGTGTCTTCACGGCTGATAACGCATTTTGCTCATCATTATCCATTATTCTTCGCTCCCTTTCAAAAATTTTCCTCCCGAGTATGATGCCAATCGCTTACCGTGTCGCATCAGACGTGATTAAGATAATCCGTGCAGATTAATGGTGTTATCAGCAGCCGTGGCAGCCGTGGCAGCCATGCCGAGGCCACAAAAAAGTTATATACTTTGGGAGAGCTATTCCATGGCGTCCAAGACCTTTTTACCCACGGTTGTTTTCGATTGCAATTTTTTTTTTCGAATTGTAAAACAAAATGTGTTATAAACGTGAAGTTATTGGGTGTAATGGGGCCACTGGATAGAAGCGAAACTAATTGAATAGAGGGGATTTTTTTTCTTCAGTGAGTAGGGACTATTGAAGGGAGCTATTTTTGTTTTTATACGAACGTAAATTTTGGAAGAGATTGACCACTGAAAGTCATATCCTTCCCATACCTTTGATGGACCACACACACACACACACCACACACAACACACACACACACAAACCACAAAAAAACACACACACACACACACACACACAAACACACACACACACACACACACACAAACACACATACGCACACACACACACACACACACACACACACACCACAAACGCACACGGGGATAACTCGGTTGTGAGACGAGCGTGCTACCGTACTTACTGAGTACCCGTGTGTGTGTGTGTGTGTGTTGTTTGTGTGTATGTATGTTGTGTGTGTGTGTGTGTGTGTGTGTTGTGCTGTGTGTGTGTGTGTGTGTGTGTGGGTGTGTGTGCTGGGTTGTGTGTTGTGTGTGTATGTGTGTGTTGTATTGTGTGTCGTGTGTTTCTCTGTGTGTGTGTAGTGTGTGTGAGTGTGTGTGTGTGTGGGTGTGTCGTGTGTGGTGCGCGCCTCTGGGTTTCACACAGTTGTGTGACTTAAGGGTTCTGTCACTACTATCACCATCAGCACCACCATAACCACTACCATCATCAACACCACCATAACTACTACCACCATCACCACCACCATAACCACTACAGCAACGAAGATTAACTTTAATCATATCCACATTACCCACAACCATCATTACTATCACCATTAACCATTACGTTTCTATATCTGCAATCACCACTGTTCTCATCACCACAATTACCACCAACACCATATATGGCCTCGAGTACCACCACAATTACCACCAACACCTATTATGGCCTCGAGTACCACCACCTTCACCACCATTACTGTCACCACAACTCACCTCCAATACCCACCACACTACACTTATTCTTACTACACTACAACCACCAATACTAGTTCAACACCATCCTCGTGCACCTCTACCACAATTTACGTTTGTTGAAATCACTATCGTCATTTACATTAATATATATACAAGGAAGGTACAGGCGAGAATAGTATGTGTCTGGGAAATACATACTGTAATATTTGTGAAGGTGATTAATAGGGTGGAGCGAAAATGACCGTCTTTGCAACTTTTTCTGTGATTCGTTTGGAATAGTAGAGGGATTTTGCGAAATGGAGTTATATTCACGTAAAAAAAAATTGAAGTCTATGCGAAATTTGTTTAAGGTACCCCAAAGATGTCAAAGGTTTGGTTTTATGACCAAAAAAAAATGATTATCATAATATATCAGAATATATATTTTTATTGAATATTTTTTTGGAATAACATGAAAAGTGTTCACGAACACATGCTTTTGAATAAAAAATTTTTGTACAAACTTTCTACGCAGATTTTTTGAGGTGGCCCAGAGGGGTGGGAAATCTATATTTATTCGAATAAATGAGTTTTTTTACTACATATGATTTCTTTGTTTGATTCGAATTTAATTATTCCAACGCACACTAAGATAGATTGGAGTGCCCCATACACTTCAAAATATAAAGAAGGCATCAACCCACACACTTCCATCAGAACAACGTCAGAGCTGCATTTCTGCCTTCACACCGTTATAATTCATTGTGTTTGGGGCACCTCTAATAATTTATATATATTGGTGTCATACTTTTTTGTGCACATTTTATTGTCATTCTGCAGCATATTTTCGGTATTCCGATCTAATAAAAGTAACTTGAAAATTGAAAAAGTTTTTTTGAAATATTTTTTTTTTTACATATTTTCGATTTTATCATCATCACTTGGGGCACCTGAAGATATTGGATTAGAATTGTGAAATTATTTAACTTAAATTTGGGTTACATTGGCACAATTTATCAACTATTCCGAGTCATTTATAACACAAGTATTTTTCGCTCCACCCTAGTGATTAATCTTCTAACTTGTCGTTTCGTGTACTTGATTAAGGTGAAAATAGGAGGATTTCGGAATTTTCGTATTCAAGCATTATTTGTTGTTATATATTATTCAATCATGTCCTTAATCTTTCATACCTGCTATAGCAAACCAATACAGCGGTTCTTAACTTGGGGAGGCATGAGCAATTACTTAGGGGTACGTGAGCCAAGAGAGAAAAAGGAAGAGCTGTCATGTATTTAATTTTAAGTTCGACCTTCGCCTTATCTTGAAGTTCGATCGCGATGGTGAACGAAGAAAGTCGGTACAAAGAAGCAATCTGTGAAAACAGCTCTGTAATGACCTCTTGTCATGTTTCACTAACTTAGTGGATTCTTGTACAGTCACTCCACAAATTTCGTATACACGCGGGGCGAGGGAAGCCCATCACGTTCTCATATCTCTTCCTTGTCTACAAATGTTCGCTCAGTCTCCTCTTGGATACCCGCTCCCCTACCGCCTAAATAGCTACACCTGTTTCACACCTTCCCGGCTTTATAGCTCCCTGAGTCCTTTCTCTCGATCCCCTCCCTCCATAGCCTCCCTCCGCCCTAAACAGCCACACCTGTTTCATACCTACCACACACACACACCACACACACACACACACCACACACACACACACACACACACACACACACACCACACCACACACAAAACCACACACACACACACCACATACACACACACACAACACAACATACACCCCGGGCCCAGGACCAAATTTTGTGGGAGCGGTTGGATCCCTCGTGGTCCGGGTTTTTTCACCCTTTTCTTCCGGCGGATTCCCCCTTTACAAATGGGGTTGGTTGGGTTTCCCAGCTTACAAGATGGGGTTGATTACCCGAGCATTGCCAAAGACGTAAATGGCCCAAAGGGGACTGCGGGGGAAAAAAATGGGGACGGAACTGCGTCGGACCAAACCTGGTGGGGACCATGGGGTATACACGAAAAAATAAGAAGTTCAAAAGCCAGTTTATACAAAGATAGCAGTAGTTTGTATGCAGTGTGGTGGTTAGTAGTGGTTTTTTGAATAGTTTTATAATAGTAATTATATATTTAAGTCCCCCTCCTTCTTCGCTTCCTTTGCTGTTTGAAATTTGTTTTTTTTTTGGGTTTTTGTTTTTTTTTGTGGGGTTTTTTTTTGGTTTTGGTTTTGCTCTTGGACCTGGTTTAATAGCGATGAAACGGTAATTTCCTCCGCAAACCCCCCATAAAGACTTTTTTGTTCTTGGAGAACAAAAAATTGGGTATCAAAAAGGCAAAATTTTTTCCATTAAACCATGCAAAACTTAAAAAAGGCCTCATATCCAGAAAAAAGAAAATTGGGGGATTTATAAAAATTAATTTAGCCAAAAAAAGTTTGAAAATCTAAAAAATATTTTAAAGTAGGAATCTATTGTTATTCTAAAGGATTAAGTCATTTTAGAGGTCTGAAGAAAATGGTACGGGGAAAGGAGAGAGGAAAGTTTTGGAAAAAGGGAAGAGGGAAAAGGAAAACGAAGGCAATGTAAAAAAATGGAATTCCCGGGGCGGTAAGCACCGAAAAGGCGAAAGGGGAGAAGGCCGTATACTCAATCCAAAGGGGTAAGCAGGAGTGACTTCTGGTCCAACTGATTGGGAGAGGGGGTTTTTTGGGAAGAGAAAACATATTTTTGTTACGAGGTGGGGTGAGCGCACAATGTTCCGTTTTTGGATGATTCACCAAAAACGAAAAGCCACCTCTGTGTGGGCCATTGTGTTTTAATTTTTTAGCTTTTAAAATTCTGGATTTTTTTGATTCCATCTGCCTATATTACTTTTTCATTTGCGGTCCAAATGTAGTCTTTCCTGTGTTAAACACTTTTTGGAAAGGGGTTTAGGCGTTCGTTCCAAAGTTTTTATCGTCCCACTTCCCGAAAAAGAACCTTCATAAATTACATTTCGGCACCTACTCCTGCATGGTGGTAAGAGAATTATTCCGGGGGGCTTTAAGGAAAATATTGTCAATTCACAGTAGGGTCAGGAGGCTTCTCCACCCAATTTGAGTTTTTTGATTTTTTAATTAAATTTTTAAAAACGGTTGTAGGGTTTCGGGAAAATTTCCCAAAAGCGAAGTCTTAAAAAGGTTCTGGTCTTGATTGAAAAAGGTTTTTCCCTTAGCAAGCCTGGTTAAATGTGGTGGAAAGGGGTAAATTTTAAACTTTGTCAGAAGTTGGCAGTCCCGTGACCCTTTCTGGGTTTGTCCCAAAAATTGGGAGTACACTCAGTAGGGCATGTTCAGCAATCTGGGTGCCCCGTGAGCAGGGTTTGTACGTCTATTAAAATATCGGAGCTTCCTTAGGTATGGGTGGGCAAAAAGTAAGTTTACGTTCCAGGATATTAAAAAAACCTTTTGGCTTGATCCCATGAAAGCTACGGAGGGCCTGTAAATCTCCTTTTATCCGGGATGGAACCTGTCCGACCTGCTGTTTGAGGTGAAATACAATTGAGTTGGTCACCAGTTTAATGTAAGGGCTAAATTCATTTATTGGCCAACAATCCCACCGGGTAGCGGTTCTGTTTTCCCCCTCCATACCTCCTGGGAAATGTTAGAATCCAGTGCGGAAGGATAAAAAACCAAGAGATTGTGGGAACCTAGTTTGATTAACTTGTTGTAACCCAGAGAGACCCAGAGAGCCTTTGTTTTTTGTGAAAAAAAGAGAAAATTTTTAAAAAATAATTTTCCTCCTTCCGAGCGATCCGTTTTGCTGGAGGGTCAATTTTTGAAAGAAAAATTTGGTTTTCCCCCTGTTTTGAAATTTTTAGAAAATATTTCCGTTTTTTCTCCCTTTTAAACATATTTGATCAATGATTCACAGAGGATTCACAAGGGTAGTCATGTCTCACCAATTATTGAGTTTTATAGGAAGTTTATGAGCGGCAGATAATGATAGGATTATAATATAATATACCTGGACTTTAGTAAGGCATTCGACAAATTACAACACGAGTAACTCTTAAATAAGGTTAAGGATCATGGAATAGATGGGAAGGTTTTTCGTTGGATCAGAGCTTGGTTAAGTGATAGGGAACGAAGGGGTACAATTATTGGATTTTAAATCTGAATGGGGACAGGTGTCAAGTGGAGTTCCACAAAGGTCTGTTTTGGGTCCATTACTATTTTTGATTTACATCAACGACTTGGATAGTGTGATTATCAGTGATATCAGCAAGTTTGCTGATGATACTAAGGTAGATAGGATTATTGGATCACAGTCTATTGTAAACATATTGCAGGGAGACATAATAAACTTAATGAGTGGGTAGTCAGATGGTAGATGGAATTTAATATTGATAAGTTTAGCGTTATGAATGTTGATAGAAAAACATGCTGGTAATAGATACACCATACGCAATATATCGCTGAAAAGATCAGAAGGTGAAACATATCTTGGAGTCCGGGTGAGCCCTGAACTCCGACCTAGGAAACAATGTACTGAGGCTAGAAATATAGCTAATTGAGTGTTAGGATTCATTACCAGATGTGTTATAAGTAGAAGTGCGGCAGTTATTCTAAAGCTTTATCTGGCTGTAGTCAGATCTCACCTAGACTATGCGGTTCAGTTTTCATCTCCATATTACAGGATGGATATAACCTGGTTAGAATCAGTGCAGAGAAGGATGACCAAAATTATTCAAGAGATGTGTAACTTTAGTTATGAGAAGAGATTGAAACTATTAAAGTTACACTCACACGAGAGACGCAGAGTAATGGGCGATCTGATATAAGTTTTTAAGTGGATAAAGGGATTTCATAAAAAAGAGATAGGATAAGATCCTACGGCTATTAACCAGGGTAGAACAAGAAGTAACAGATTCAGGCTGGAAAAGCATACAATTAAAAAATGAAATAGGGAAAAACTGGTTCACAAATAGGGTGGTGAATGATTGGAATGGACTCAGTAGACAGGTAGTTAGTGCGGAGTCATTGGGGAGCATTAAAGGGGGCTTAATATGTTCATGGATGGGGATGAAAGATGGATGTAGGTAGTGTTATGTAACAGGAACTACAACGTGTAGGCCTCGCGGCCTCTTGTAGCTTCCTTATTTTCTTATGGTCTTATGTTCTTATGTTCCTATCTCTTCTCTACTATTCGCAGTGGTTTTAATATATCCTGTCGTTTAATAAATTCGTTATATTTATTGATGTTTTAACTTAACTTATATCAACTTTTATGATCTCTCTTTTCGTGTTTGAATCCCTGTATGTATCAAGTCTATTTGTTTTGGGTCGTGCGAAAATATGCAATTGTTTTCTTTCGTCAGGAAGCTGGTGTTGTGAGGAGCCAGGCGTTTCGTTCAGCTTCTTGAAGTTTATCAGGCGTTTGGTTTTTCATTACGTAGCTTTTCCTCCTATGTCAACTTTGTTGCCGTGTCATTTTCCCTCAGTATCAGCCTGTCCTTTCGTCCCTAATGCCTTTCCAACTTTTCCTCATCGTTATTTTTCATTTTCCCTCTCGACATTCTCTCTTTTTCTTTCATCATCAACTCTCTTTCTCTTGCTCATCTTCCCTTTAATTTTCCATTTCTCCTCCTCCTCCTCCTCCTCCTCCTCCTCCTCCTCCTCCTCCTCCTCCTCCTCCTAGTCCTTGCGAACTCATACAACGCGAACTTATACAACGTGATCGCGACAAACTATCAGATTGGAGTGATAAATGGCTATTAAAATTAAAATTCCGATAAATGTAAAGTAATACATATAGGCAACGATAACCTCAAATATAACTATCAAATGCAAAACAAATCGTTAACTGAAGTACAGCAGGAAAAGGATTTAGGTGTCATCACCAGTAATGATCTGAAAACCAGTCCGCATTGCCTAGCTGCCAGTAAAAAGGCATATATGATGTTGGGCTTTATTAAACGTAACTTTGAACATAAAACTCCGAGAGTAATGACACAATTATACACGTCCTTGGTTAGGCCCCACTTGGAATATGCCGTTCAATTCTGGTCACCCTGTTTCGTAAAAGAGCAAGCCAAATTGGAATCAGTGCAAAGAAGAGCAACCAAACAAATTCCATCTCTGCGAAATTCATCTTATGAAGAGAAACTGCGGAAACTTAATATGTTTTCCTTAAAGGATCGTAGAATCCGTGGGGACTTGATAGAAACCTTTAAGATTCTAAAAGGTTTTGATGTCACTAATCAAGAGAACCTATTCGAGCTTTCAACTCAAGTGACAACAAGAAATAATGGTTTAAAACTAAACGGTCAACGTTGCATCACCGATCTCCGTAAAAATTATTTCAATGTCAGAGTCGTTTAACGATGGAACAAGTTACCAGCAAATGTTGTCGGAGCCAGCACAATAACTACATTAAAAAACAGACTTGACGCGCACTGTAAAGTAAATGGGTATTGATAGTGCGAATTCGTATCTAGTCCCCCGTATCGATTAGTCGTAGTGGTAGTGGTAGTTGTAGTTAGTATTTTTCATATCCTATCATTCTGCACTATGAAACTTCCATGTTCCTTATTCTCTTTAGGGACATGGTATCATTTTCCAACTGTTTTCTTACAAGTAGTTGATAGTTAGTAGTATGTTCAGCAGATACCCTCGCTATGGACCAATAGGTCTCCTGGTGTCTGTTATTCCTATGTAATCCTAAGTAACCTCCTCCTCCTCCTCCTCCTCCTCCTCCCTCCTCCTCCTCTCCTCCTCCTCCTCCTCCTCCTCCTCCTCCTCCTCCTCCTCCTCCTCCTCCTCCTCCTCCTCCTCCTCCTCCTCCATGTCATTAATCAAGAGAACCTATTCGAGCTTTCAACTCAAGTGACAACAAGAAATAATGGTTTAAAACTAAAAGGTCAACGTTGCATCACCGATCTCCGTAGAAATTATTTCAATGTTTAGAGTCGTTGATCGATGTGAACAAGTTACCAGCAAATGTTTGTCGGAGCCAGCACAATAATTACATTTAAAAAACAGACTTGACGCGCACTGTAAAGTAAATGGGTATGATAGTGCGATTTCGTATCTAGTCCCCCGTATCAATTAGTTGTAGTGTATGTTGGTAGTTGTAGTTAGTATATTTCATACACTATCTTTCTGCACTACGAAACTTCCATGTTCCTATCTTTTAGGGACATGGTATCATTTTCCAACTGTTTTTCTTACATGTATTGATAGTTAGTAGTATGTAGTTTTCACCCAGATACCCTCGTCATGGACCAATAGGTCTCCTGGTGTCTGTTATTCCTATGTAATCCTATGTAATCCTCCTCCTCCTATTCCTCCTCCTCCTCCTCCTCTCCTCCTCCTCCTCCTCCTCCTCCTCCTCCTCCTCCTCCTCCTCCCTCCTCCTCCCCCTCCTCCTCCTCCTCCTCCTCCTCCTCCTCCTCCTCCTCCAGGAGGCATTGAGTGTACGGCGTCCTACAGGGAAAAGTACACAATCCGCAGTGGATTGACGGAGCTGGGCCTGATTGACTGCGCCTCCCAAGAAAGCGCCAGGCAAGGCTCCCGCACCACCCTTTGAACCTCCACACTGTGTTCACAACCATTACAAAACACACATAACATGACCTATCTATCAAGCACTAAACCTACCCCACAAACTAGTAGTAGTTAGCCATAGATTACACCTTTCAACTTTCCTCACAAATTCCATGCAGTTTTTCTATATTGCATGGTATCACTTCTTTTCCGGCTAGCTTTGTCTGGAGGGATGGGTGGGTGGGGAGGAGCCTTCTACTTCCTATCCTTTCTCTCTTATTATCTAGTTAGTGTAGTGTAGTTAAAGCAAACAGCCTTGTAAGGACCTATCGGTCTGTTGCTGTTTGTGTTTCCTTTGTATTCCTTTGTATTCCTCCTCCTCCTCCTCCTCCTCCTCTCCGTCCTTCCATCAACAGCCCCTCCCCACTCCATTTACAAGCTAAATGAACGGCAAGCGACAAGTGGTGACACACATTGGCCGCCCACCATCAACTTCACAGTCATTTCACCAACAGTCACCAGCACAACCATCAAAACAGTCACAATATATGTCACAACACCAAGAGAGGCACCAAAATAGTCACCAAATGAGTTATTACTCCAAAAAACCCACCACCACTACCGTGGTACCACCATCATCAATTTACTATATACCTGAAAATCCTCAGAGGACGCAGAACTATTATCACCATTAAATGGTCAACACCATCACCACCACCACCAAACATCACAATTATCACTAGTTTACGTATCACAAGGTATTACATTATTTTATGGTTTTTATTTGTATAAAACATGATAAGATGAACCAAGTAAACGACTGAATAAAGATAAAAAGATATGGGTTGATGATGATACAAATAATATTGGTAAACATTATGATTAAACTGAAAATAAATATCGATTAATCACATTCAATAAACATAATGCCTGAACTCCATATCCCGTTTTCTATTGTACCTTTTTTATCAACTTTTCTTTTTCTTTTCATACACAGACATTGAAGTAAAATATTGCTCCCCAGCGTACATTTGCTATCTATTGCTCCCTTAATTTCCCTCCTTTGGGCTATCTCCTATATTTCTCCATCCCTCCCCCCCTCTCCCTTCCCTTCCCTCCTTTCTCTCCATTACCTGCCTCACCCCAACAGCCTGGCGAGCTAATTAAGCGTCAGTGAGCAAACCCTCTCCCTTCCCCTCCCCTACTCTTCCTTCCCTCTCATTTTTAGTCTCCCTGATTCCCATCTCTCCTTGTTTCACCTCCCATCACTTTTTTTTTCTCTCTCTCTTTTTCTTTCTCTTTCTCTTTCTCTTTCTCTTTCTCTCTCTGTCTCTGTCTCTGTCTCTGTCTCTGTCTCTGTCTCTCTCTCTCTCTCTCCGTCTCTCTCTCTCTCAGTCCTCTCTCTCTCTCTCTCTCTCTCTCTCTCTCTCTCTCTCTCTCTCTCTCTCTCTCTCTCTCTCTCTCTCTCTCTCTCTCTCTCTCTCTCTCTCTCTCTCTCTCTCTATCTATCTGGAGATATGTGGTCCATCTGGTATAGAGTTTGATGTCCTTGGTTTATGTGAAACTCGCCTAAACGATGAAATATGTCAACTTTATAGTTTGAACGGTTATTCTGCTCGTTATAGAAATAAGACTACACGAGGTGGAGTGTGGCAATATACCTTAAAAAGTCCTTCCAAGGTGTACCCCTTAACGATGTCTCTTTGCAGCTACCTCACTTTTAAATCCTTTTTTTTTGGAAAACCCAAAACCCCATTAAATTTATAATGGGAAATTATTAAAGACCCCAAATTCTAATCTTAGTGAGTTCCTTTTTGTCCATGGGAATTTTTTAAAGACTTTTTTTTTTTCAAAATTTCCCAACATAAAATCTATTTAAAGGGGCCCAAATTTTAATATAAATTTGCAAAATTTAAATGATTCATGTTTGAAACTTTTTTAAATTTTGGCTTTTTTCCCAATTTTTTTTTTAACTCCCGATAAAAAACCACTAGAGTCCTAATAAATAACTCTGCTTCTTAAAATATATCACTTTTGGGAAACTAATGTTTTCCTTTAAATTACCAAAAGGGTGGTATTTCCCATCCCCCATCAGGACCATTTCCCAAATTTTTAGCATTTTTTCTTTTCACTTTAAAATACACATTGTTCTCAATCCAACCAGTAAAATCCTGATATTTTCCCTCGAGGGCCTTTAGAAATGTTTAAAAGAATTTAAATGGGTTTGGGGTTTAAAAGACAGAGGAGTTGTTTAAATTTTTTATATATAAAATGAAATTTTAAAATTCTCTAAAAATTACATTTTTCCTGTTAAAAAATTTTTTGAAAAAGAAAAAACCCCTTTTAAAAGACTTTATCACAAAAAATTGGGTTTTTCCTCAAACATCGAAACAGATTGCAAAATTACCCGCAATGGCCACTAACTTTCAAAGAATATTAAAAGGGTACAGGAACTCTTTAAACCCACTTAATTGGGGGCAGCTAAAGACAATAATTTTAGGCCCAAAAAACCTACGCGAAAAAGCAGATGAAAAAAAAAAAAACTTGGAGTTTGTTAAAAATCTAATGGGAAAAAACCATTAAAAAATTACCACCTTCAAATTAATTTTTTTGCAAAAACAACTTTCAAACCAAAAAACAAAATTGCTACTGCTTTTAACGATTATTTTAGAAATGTTGTTTACTCACTAGTTTAGAACTTGTCCAAAGTGCTACTTCTTTAGACGTACCTACCTGATCCCTGTCCCCTTTTTCATTTTTCCTTCGCCCCTACACCCAAAAACCAAAATCGAACCCTTTTTAAAAAAAAAACCCCTTTAAGGGGAAAACAACTTGGGCCGGCTATGATATTTAATTTTAAAGTTTTTAAAAAAAATCGGGCTGTGAATTCTCTAATTTTTTTAGATTATATAAAAATGGGGGTCGTTTAAAAAAGGTATTTTTTTCCAAAACATTTTTAAAATTAGCGAAAGTGGGTCCCATATTAAAAAAGGGTGGGGAATTTCTCTCTTTAAGTATTACAGACCTGTTTCTATCCTTTAAAGCTTTATAAAATCTTTGAAAAAAACTTTTTGTAAGCAGTTTAAATTTGGTTTAAAGGGGCAGATTAACCCTTCGGCCCAAAATTTTCATTTTAAACAGAATTTCAGTAGGGTTTTTCGCCCCCACTATAGTACAGAGTTAGCAATCATCACCTTTGAAATAGTTTTTAAAACTCTTTAGAAAACCCAAATTTTCATCAAAAAACATTTTTTTGTGATTTATAAAAAGCTTTTTAAACCCCATCTCCCCCATCCTATTTATTAAAAAAGGGGAAAATTTAGGGGAAATTCGTGGCCCGGCACATGACGGTTAAACAGCTACTTAAGCCACAGAAAATCCTGTATATAAAATTTCGCATCTTCCCTTTGAATCAATCTGCTAGGGTGTCCAAAAGGGTTTCAGTTTTGGGCCCCATTTTTTGTTTTCTTATCTATATCAATGAACATTTTACTTGTAGTAATAAATTGAATTTTTTTTGTTTGGGTCTGATGACCCTCCATATTTTTGGGGGCCCGGGGATCTTGGGGGGAAAAGAAAATTACTAAACTCAGGTTAAATTTAAATGTACAAAACTGGTTTAAAAAGGAAATAAACAAACCTGACACTCTAAGACTCTCCCTTTGGTACCCCCCCTCTAATGATAGGGCACCATATTGATGTAAAAAAAAAATGATTTTCCTTGGGGTAAAGTTGAAAAATATAAATTTCTGGGTATAACCATTGACAATAAATTAACATGGAGTCACAAATAAATAAATTTAATGTCTAAATATCAAAATTAACTGGCGTTTTTATAAAAAAATTCGTATCTGTATCACTTTTGAGTGTTTTTATTCAAATTATTCCCTCCCCTAGGGTATCAAATTCTACTGTATTGTTCAACAATTTGGGGGGGAGAATATAAAACATATTGGATAATCTTTTTTTTTTCAAAAAAAATTTTTTCCGTTTTTGTTTTTTAAATCACGATATGAGCACACCAAACCCCCTATTTCGAGACCACCAGTTTTCTCAAACTGTCGATATAATATTTTCTGCAATCAAAATTATTTGTTTATAATCATTTCCTGGTAATTCCCATTGATAACGGTTTTTTTACTAAAATTTCACATACTTTTTCTACAAGGTCCCTTAGGTTTTTCGATACCACCTTTTTCAGGACTTTCTCCCTGCTCACAAAAAGTTTTTTGTCAGAGGTGTCAAATTTTGGAAAAGTTTACCAGCGAAATACAAAAATTTCCCCCAAATCAAAAATCCTTCAAAAATAAACCCCAAGAAATTTTTTGCTACAAATTATACACCCTAGTCATTCTGTGGTAGGGATGGATTCATTTTTGTGGTGTGTAAATTGTAATTACAAAGTGTTAATGGGTAAGTATTTTTTTGGGGGTGTGTAAAATTTTTGGGTATGTAGGTTTCTGTGTGTGGCGCAAAAAGTATTTGTAAAGTGTAGGTATGTTGCCCTTGTAATTTATCTGTAAAGTGTAATTTTGGGATATCTTTTGTATATATTAATTTATAAAGTCCGTTATTAATTTGTATATATTTGGGTTAGCCAAAGCCGATCCCTTGCTAAACCACGTTTTTTTGGGATATTTTAAGGGGCCAAGGGCTGTATAGGGACCCTTTCGCTCCAAAAAGACCTAGGGGTTCATGCCTTACTTATTAAAAAAGGGAATTAAAAAAGTATTGTATCATGGAGGGGCCAAAAAAACAATAAGTCAAGTTTAAAGGCTCTCTCTCTCTCCCCTTTTTTTCTTTTTTTTTTATTTAAACTTTTGTACATTTGGGGTTTTAAAACTAAAATTCTAGGTTTTTCAAAAGAGCTATCTTAGTACAAAAATTTTAAAAAAACATTTTTTTATTTAAATAATTTTTGGTCTTCAACCAGCTGCTCACCCCCCGCTTAAAATCCCTTTTAGCGGGGGTGGTGGTGGAGGTCGGGGTTTTTGGGGAAAATCCCGGTTCCACAAACGCCCGTAGCGGAGAAAAAAGGTACTTGGTGGTTGGGTCTGGGGCCTGGTGAAAGGGGACATCACTTGCCCCTGTCCCGTTGGGGGGCGACACGGGTGGAGTGAAGGGGGGGTGGGGGCCTGGGAAAACTTTTTTGGGTGCCAGGTTGGGGGTGGGGGAGATTTTGTGCCCCTTGGGGCCCGACCATAAAAATGCCACATCCCTGCGCTCCTGAGGGGGTTTGGGAAAAACTGGCGCGTGGGGGGGGACGTTTTTTGCTAACCGTCGCTGGGGTCTTTTCTGGACCGGTCCCAGTAAAGGGCCCGGTAAAGGGCGGGGAGGAAGACCCTGCTAGGGGGGGGGTATTCCATTAGGGGGCGTACCTGAGCCTTTTTACAGAAAACCCCAACCCCCTTGGCATCTAGAAGGTTGGGGAGTTGCGGGCCCGGGAAAAAGCTGAGTCCTCCCGGGCCCAGTTTTTTTTTGCAACTCTCCTGGATGACTGGTGAAGGGCATCCCGCGTCCAAAATCCACCCCAAGGGTGGAATTAATCTCTGAAAAGGTTTATCTGCCCTCAACCTATGTCCCGGGGCAGGCAGGTTGGTGATGTCCCTTTCCTCGGGAGATAAACAAGCCGGGTTTTTTTTCGGGGCCCGGGTGACCTGCCATCGATACTTTCCCGGGACGATGTTGTCCAAAGCCAAAGGGTTGGGTGCGGCACACCCTTTTCCTGCCCGTCACGTCTGTCGGGAGGGGAAAGGGAAGGGGGGGCAGAAACAGCGTAGCCTGGGCCTCAGGAAAGACTGGAGAATGTCATTGGAAAAAGATTTCCACGAAAAGGCCCCAGTACGCTGCCTTTTGGGGGACGCGGCGTGGATAGGGTTTCTGGCTGGGGAATTTTGGCCCCTTTTATCACCACCCTAAGGTCCCGTCCTTTTGGGGGTAGTCCCGGATGAGCTGCAGTAGGGGGCCCCCGCCTCCCAGCTCCTCAGCTTGGCAGCGAGACCCTTCCCGGGGGCCCACCCCTTCCAAAGGGGGTCCGGCGATGTCCAAAGCCACGCAAAGGTGTCCCATTTCCCCTATCCCGAGTGGTTTCAGGAAGCAGACTGAAAGGGGGGAGGGAGGTCCCGCAGCTGACCTTCCCCGCCTGAAACCAATTGCTTGGAGTTGAGATTTGGGGGGCTTTCCAAAAAGGGGTTGATCTTGGGGGTGATGAGGGGCCCCCATTTATTTTTTTCCCCAAAAGTTCTGAGAAGGAAAATTTGGGGGGTAGGGTTTTTTGGGGCCCCGTTTTTCTGCTTTTTTTTTGGGTGGCCACCACTCTTTTTCCTCTTTCCCTTTCGGGGGGGCCCTTGCACGAGGGAAAAAATGTTTTTGAAAATATGGGGAGTGGTGGAGCGAGCTGGGCGCACAAACCTTTTAGTAGGTGGGCTGAATTTTTGTCGGGGCCCCAGCGCCCTTCTTTGGGGTCTATTTGCCGCGCTGATTTTCTCCTTTTCCCTTTTTGTTAAATCGAGAAATATCCAGAGAGGGCCCCGGTGAGGGGTGGGGTCCCCGGGGCTTGCGGGGAGGGGTTTTGGGGAACCTGCGCGCGAAAATTTCTGCCCCAACCCCTCAGCCTTTTCCTTGCGCGGGCGCCCCTGACCCTTTGGTCTGGGGGAGCGGCGTAAAAGGGGGTTGTCAGCAAAAAGGGTTGCTGCTGCTCCACCCACACCACCCTCCCTTTCCCGCTCACTGAAATGGCCGCCCCCTTTTCCCCTCTCTCCCCCTCTCTCCCCCTTTTCTTTTTCTCTCTCTCCTTCCCCCTCTCTCTCTCTCCCCATCTCTCTCTCTCTCTCCTCTCTCTTTCTCTTCTCTTTCTTATTATATATATTATATTATTATACTATAATATCTCTAAGTCATGCTCTCTCTCAAAACTGAGGAGAAAACATCTTCCACATGCTGCTGAAGAAGGTTCTTAGACCCGAAAATCGCGATACAGCTAAATAAAAGCTACGCAAAAGTCATACAAGTGTTACAAAAAGAGATAAGACACTCCTAAGACAAGAGAAAATTCTTTTAAAAAGATATAATCGCTAAAGTAGCTTCACTTCAACAAAGTTCTGTCTCAGAGAAAATTCCGCCCGTATATACTCTATATATAAAAATATTTGATATAATGTATAAAATATATTAGAATTATTATAAGATTATATTATATATAAAATTTAATATATATATATATATATATATATATATATATATATATTTTAAATTAATATAAAATATATATATATATTATATATATATTATAATTATATATTATATATTATATATATATATATAAATAATATAATATTAAAATATTTATATATGATATATATAAATATATATATTTATATATATATTTTATATTATATTTTATATAAAATATAGTATATATAATATATATAATATTATATATATATAAAATATAATATATTATATAAAATATATATATATAATATTATTTTATATTATATATCTTTTATATATATATATTATTATATATATATATATATATATTTTATATATATTTTATATATATTATATATATATATTATATATTATTAAATATAATATATAATATATATTAAAATATATATAAAAATAATATAATATATAATAAAAATATATAATATAAAAATATATATAAAATATAAAAATATAAAAATACATATAATACTATATAATAATAATAATAATAAATAATAATATAAAAATAAATATAATATATATAAAATAATATATATAATAATTATATATAATATAAAAACCCAAAGCATCCCACACCCTCACATCCAACTCCGATTTCCCTAAATCTCGAACCCCCCCCCCTTACTACTAAATTTCACAATTCATCACAAAAGTTTACAATTGAAAGCACTCGCTAAGCTAAAAAAAAAAAAAAAAAGTAATCGGATCATCTCATAATGGTCTTTAAAACCATCCCTGGTCAACCCGGTTCAAAATTGCCACATGAGTGATTGCGCCACGGGGGCGGAACCTATAACCAGAACACATACACACAACAAACAGACAGACAAACAATTTCGCTTATATTTACCATTACCCATCACCATCCCCCACCTATTTCCTCACCATATCACCATCACCAACCATCACCCCCCACCCATTCACTACCCATACCCCAACACCATTACCCATCACCACCATTCACTCACCATTTATCCCATCACCCTACATTCAAGGTTTCATCAATTTCGCAAACACTTTTTTTTCAACAATATATCTAATAATGCTAAATAAAAAAAAAAAAAAAAGTGATCGGATCATCTCATAATTGTATGGCTTAAAAAACCTTCCCTTATCAAACCGTTCAAAATGTGACATATGAGTGTTTGCGCCAGGGGGGCGGAACCTATAAAACATACAACACACACAACACACACACAGACAGACAGACAGACACACTTTTCGCTATATATTTACCATTACCACATCACTCTCACCTATCCTCACCCATCTACCATCACTCCCAACCCATCACCCCCACTCCATCATCACTCACCCATCACCCACACACCATTACCCATCACACCCACCCATTCATCACCCATCACCTACATCAAGGTTTCCCCAATTCTCGCAACCCACTTTTTTCACAATTATCGCTAATAGCTGCTAAAAACAAATAAAAAAAATAAAAGTGATCGAATCATCTCATAAGTAGGCTTAATGACATTCCATGAGCAACCCGGTTCAAAAAATGTGCCATATGAGGTGATTGCGCCACGGGGGGCGGAACTATACCACACACCACACACACAGACAGACAGACAGACAAACAATTTCGTTATATTATTATAGATAGATAATTTATATATATATATATATATCTATATTAATATATATATATATATATATATTATATATATATATATTATATATATATTATATATATGATATATATATAAATACATATACTATATATATATTATATATTATATATATATATATATATATATATATATATGTATATATATAATACATATATATATTATATATATATATACTATATATATGATATATTATATATATATATAGTATATATATAATCATATAATATAATTATATATATATATATATGTATATATATTAGGGTACGCCGTATAACAAAAAAATCTTTTCTCAACTTTGGCATGCCAATTTCCTATGTAAAATAGAATTCTAAGACGATTTTTATTTTATTCCATTTTTGCATTTGGACATTCTTACTATGCAAACTTGCACTTTTATATTGCAAACCTTATCGAATAATGTATAAATGAGTACGCAGTGTCCGGTTGGTCATGTTTATTGCATAATGCACCAATATGAGTTCCAAATGACTAGAGTGGTAAGCTCTTTCTGATCATTTGGTTCATCAGGCACTAAATCAACAGTGGCACAGCCTCGACGCTGGCCTAGAAGTGTCCATACATGTCCTTCTTAGACCTTAAGCAGGGGCAGGTCTCCCGTTGGTGCCCCACGCTGGGATTACCCGTCTCTCTGCCTGCTGGCCCCCCACTGCTGCCGCAGCCTCTGCCACCTGCTTCAACGCGCTTTCGGTGCTCTGAGTGTGGATAGAGAACCTCCGGAACCTCGTACGGCTTGACGGTTTCTCCGGATCTGATCCCCGGACATGAACATGTGATGCCGGTCGTGCAACCTGCCAGGCGTTGCCAGCGGATCAGTGTCCTGCAAGCTGGTGTCTAACAAGTTCATCTTGGGTTGGATGTGAGGTCTTACACTGGTGTCCCCATAATCCTCGCCAGCCCTCATCTTCAATCTGGTCACGGCGAACCTGCGTCGTCCTCACTCTGAGCTCGCCATCAGCGAGAGAGACACATTCTGAGTGTGCGAACCTGCTCCTGTCCGTACGTAGAAGTCACAGGTGTTTGGGACCTTCTTGGCTGCGACCTCGATAACTCTGAGCTGCGTGAGGAGTGCTTGGGGCCGTCCTCTATTCTGTGTGAACCTTTTGATGTCGTAGTACGTTTTTAAGTACACCTGCAGCCAGTACTTTGCTAGATTTCCAGGTGTTCAGTTCTTTGCCATGTCTCCTAGCTTTCTGGTCCAATGTAAACGAGCGTTGGTGCTGTGGGAAGCTCCTGGGAGTGGACACCTGCCAACACTTGATCTCCTGCAGCTCGGACGGGAGAAGCCTCGCTTCCACAGCCTGGACCAGCGAAGGAGACGCTCTGGTCAGTTGACATGTTGACCAGGATATACTCCGGTATCTCCTGTGAGATCTTCACCGCCTGGCACTCCTCTACTCTCGTTGTACTGCAATCTCGATTCACAGCTGGACGGCAACTACCCACTGACCCGTGAATCCAGTGTCCAGATGAGGTACCTCCCGTTGATGCTGGTGATAAGGTGGCGGAGGGGCAACTCGTTTGTGTGCAACACGCATATACCCCAGCGAAGAAGGCTTGCGTCCCGCATCTTCTCCAAATGGTCAGTGAGTAACACCCTTCCAACCCTGTGGTGGCCCTGTTGAGTCACCTTGCAGTACGATCAGTGATTCGGTGGATTCGTATGTCCTAGATATTCTTTGGAGAGGCCTGAGCCACCTTGAACGCAAGCTTCTCAGTGCACCGGTCCTCTGGTACAAGTGCCAAAGTACTTCCAGATGGCTCATCTGTCACTGACCACATGCTCCTTCCCTAATCAACCTTGGTGCAGTTTCCCATAGCTGTTGGGCACCATCGCCCTGGTCTTGTCCTTACCTCCCATCGTAACCCAAATCCAACCATGTGGTACCCTGGTGCTTCCCTGGTCAGTCCCTGGCCGATGCCATGGCATCCTGCCTTCCTCCTCTAGCTTGTTAGGATCGCAGACTCAGGTACGACATGTATGGAGATAGGTGGCCGGCAGCGATAAGGTCCTTGGAGGAATCCAGAAGCCAAGGCAGAAGCAGCATTGGGCGGAACGGTCCGAACAGGATGCTTGCCAGCGCAGGTCCGGACTGACATTGTGTTTCTTCTGCAGCTGGCCTGTCCAGTACTGCTATCACAAGTGTGCCAGGGAACCCCAGTCTCTCACCTTAACAGTCGGTCTACCAGTATGGCAGCCTCCTCTTGCTCCTGCCTCTTTCTCTGAGTGGCAGGGTTGAACGACTCTCCGTCCCATCCCTCAGAATCCTGGTATCTTCCAGCCTGGCCCGGACCATCGGCTCCTGCAGCTCATTACGTCTGCCCTTGTTCATCTTTCTGCTTCTGCTATCTTCAGCTGACTCCTCTTCAGAACTGCTTTCCTCTTTAGCTGCTTTCACTTGTCTATGCGTCCCTCATTCTTGTCTACCCCTGTGCATCATCATTGACACCTCCCTCCCCAACTTTGATCCTCTGTAGGTACAGCCACTTAGGTCTAAAGTATGGACTTTGCTGGCCATGGGCAGTCACACTGCACTTTATGCTCTCGCGTGGCACAGCTGGGGTTTTGAGCCATTGGTTCCTGGTCTGGTCAGAGGAAGATCGTTGTGAGGCAGGCCGTTATTCAAACAGCCGTTCCATTCTTCTCCACGAACTCTTTACTGCTTTAGTTGCTCTGTCCTCTCACCACTTCACTAACCTTCTTCCCAAAAATTATCTATCTTCGGTCACGGACCGGTCAATAACAACCGACTGGATTGGGCAAACCTGGCGTTTTGATTTCTATCCACTTGGGCAAGCACATGGGGGTCGAATCCTTCGCAATGGCTCTCACTGGGTACCCCGCTTGTCAACACCCTCCGGATTCCGGCTGAGTTCTTGGAGAAGTATTCCCTTCTCATCACGCCGCAATACGTAGGCACTCAACTCTCTCAGCAACCTCGTCACACGCGCCAACAAAGGCGGGCCAACTTGGATCCAGAGGTCCTGTCTAGTTGCGGGCTTCGACCCACTTGGTTTACAGGAGAAGCCATCCTGTAAAGACGAACAGAATTTGATTGATAGTGCAAATGAAGCCGTTTTACTTTAGCGGGTCTAAGCTATTTTTGCATATCAATATAAATCCATTTTGTCATAGCAAAAAGTTTTCACCAAAAAGTTGAAGCGGACAAACCACCCTTAAAATTCAATTTTACATAAGAAACACCCTGCCAAATTCGAAAAATCTATATTTCACTTTCATTGGACCTACGGCGTACCCTAATGTACATATGTGTAATATATTGTATATATATATATATATATAATATATACATATATATATATATATATATATATATATATATATATATATATATATATATATATATATATATATATTATAAAATTAGATATATATATATGATGATTTTTCAGGGTAGCAGACACTTGGCACTTGGCCATTGGCGAAACTTTGCACGCACATAAAGAACCCGAAGAAATGTCTTTGCGTCTTTGCCACCCTGAAAAATGTGACACCCGTGTGTCTTTGCCACCCTGAAAAATCATCATGTATCAACCTAAGAATATCAACTATATATATATATATATATATATATATATATATTATATATATATATATATATATATATAGATATATATATACATATACAATACATATATATACGGGTATATATATATATATATATATATATATATATATATAATATATATATATATATATACATATATATATATATATATATATAATATATATATATATATATATATATATATATATATATACAGTATATATAATATATATATATATATATATATATATATATATATATATATATATATCTATATATATATATATTATATATCTAAGCGCAGCGACCCCATACAGCATGGGGATTCGGGATATGCTAATTTTATAAAATGTTTATACATATATGCATTGATATATACATATACATATTTTCTACATTTTATAACTTAGTTGGTAGCATGTAAGTACAACATAAATCTGGGGTATTCAAATCAAGTATAGACGTCCAGCCTCTGGCCCCTTTGCTTTTGGCTCAGTTCTTGCGGCTGGAATGTGGTAGCGAGCCACGTTCCAGCCAATTAACTCATTACGTGAATTACTCATTAAAGGCTTGTTTTACGCAAAAACTTTGTTGCACAGACCCCCATTGATTTTGACAGCACTACTTCGATGTCAAATTTCATCTCAATCCGACAATAATTAGGAGTAGTTTACGCTAATTACTCATTAAGGGCTTGTTCTACGCAAAACATTTCTTCTGACGACCCCCATTGATTTTGACAGCACTACTTGCATGTCAAATTTCAGCTCAATCCGACAACATTTAGGAGTAGTTATATACTTTTTGGCGGAAACTTGGTTCCACGGGTCTTATGGTAAGCGATAATAATCAACAATCAGAAAAGTACAAATTTTTGTTATTTGAGTGAACATTGTCTTTAATATTGTTCATATTTGTAATTTGGACTGCAAAAATGTACCTCAAAACACCACTACTTATCTTAGAACTACACGTTAATATAAAAAAGACAAGGAAAGACAATACTGACAAGGAATTTTTTTTTCTCGTATATAAATTTTTTTTTTTTTTTTTTTTTTTTTTTTTTTTTTTTTTTTTTTTTTTTTTTTTTTACATGCGTGCCTATAGCGACTGTAGGCAGTGGAAACCCAAGGCACGGATCGCAGACAGGATTTTTATAGTGACGCCTGTGATTAGAGGCTCATGACGCCCCCCTGTGTCCTCCGATGCACTCGCAATCGAAGGTAGAGTTAATTGACAGGGCATGTCGGTGTTCTTAGGCCACTCGACGGTGCAGAAAGATTTTGGTTTACGTCAGGGATCGAACTCGGGTCACCGATAACGCCACTCGGAGACGCTAACCACTCTGCTACAGCTTCCCCTGTTTAATAAATATAATAATTCATTATTATTTATTCTTTGCAAAAGGAGGGGGCCATAGCCGCATGCCAACCCCTCCCCCATCCTCCTCGGTATGCCACTGCATGTGGGTAATATGAACCCACCCCTGTTTTCTATGTTTTTAGCTGATGCCATCTATTGCCAAGGATATGTAGCCTACTTACTCCTAGGGTTCTTCAGTCAGCAGTAACATTGGGGCAAGCTTGGACCCCATCGTTTGTTTATGTGTGAAAACCCCCAGAATATTTCATCACCAGCTGTTCTTTTTTTGAGAGTTTGAGAAAATCGTGTTTGTAGGAATACTGTGATTTATAATTTCACTAGCCGCAAAGCCGCCCTCCGGGCGGACTTTTTGGCTAGCTCCTGCAGAGGGCTATTGGTGGGCCTTCGGCCCACCACCTGTGTTTGGTGGGCCGAAGGCCCACCAAACATGGACTCTCCAGATAGCCCGCCCCTTCTAACTTTCCTGAAATCATGGATGTAGAAATGTATGTATTCCCCCCACCCATTCACTCACCCATTACCCATCACCCCCCACCCATTCACTCACCCATTACCCATCACCCCCCACCCATTCACTCACCCATTACCCATCACCCCCCACCCATTCACTCACCCATTACCCATCACCACACACCCATTCACTCACCCATTACCCATCACCACACACCCATTCACTCACCCATTACCCATCACCCCCCACCCATTCACTCACCCATTACCCATCACACCCCACCCATTCACTCACCCATTACCCATCACCACACACCCATTCACTCACCCATTACCCATCACCCCCCACCCATTCACTCACCCATTACAAATCACCCCCCCCATTCACTCACCCATTACCCATCACCACACACCCATTCACTCACCCATTACCCATCACCCCCCACCCATTCACTCACCCATTACCCATCACCACACACCCATTCACTCACCCATTACCCATCACCCCCCACCCATTACCCATCACCCCCCACCCATTCACTCACCCATTAACCATCACCACACACCCATTCACTCACCCATTACCCATCACCCCCACCCATTCACTCACCCATTACCCATCACCACACACCCATTCACTCACCCATTACCCATCACCCCCCACCCATTCACTCACCCCCCACCCATTCACTCACCCATTACCCATCACCACACACCCATTCACTCACCCATTACCCATCACCCCCCACCCATTCACTCACTCATTACCCATCACCACACACCCATTCACTCACCCATTACCCATCACCCCCCCCCACTCACTCACCCATTACCCATCACCACACAACCATTCACTCACCCATTACCCATCACCCCCACCTATTCCCTCACCCATCACCCATCACCCCCAACCCATCACCCCCCACCCATTCACTCACCCATCACCCCACACCCATTACCCATCACCCCACCCATTCACTCACCCATTACTCATCACCCTACATCAAGGCTTCCTCAATTCTCGCAACCAACTTTTGTTTTCACAATTCTCGCTAATAGGCTGCTAAAAAAAAAAAAAAAAAGTGATCGGATCATCTCATAAGTGGGCTTATGACCTTCCCCTGGTCAACCTGATTCCAAAAATGTGCCATATGAGGTGTTTGCGCCACGGGGGGCGGAACCTATACCACACACACACACAGACAGACAGACAGACAGACAGACAGACAGACAGACAGACAGACACACTTTCGCTTATATTATTATAGAAGATGTACAATAGCATGAAACTTAAGTGTGACTCTGGGACTGAGACTGACTACTGAAACATTTATCTGCACCCACATTATTCCGTTGAGGTTTTTGTTTACATTTTTGTTACGCTTGGGGCTAAATGGCCCATTTACACATGAGGTAAAATGGCTCAGGGTGCCATTTTACCCTCAATTGGTCTATTTTACCTTCTGATCTGCCATAAGTCTCTCTGAGACGAGGAGGCCTGGCAGTAGCGAGACTATATAGGGGGGTTACACCTACTACTGAACCGGCATGAGCAATGGTAACCGTGTCAGGGGAGTAGCTATAGGAATCTCCAGCAAACTGCAGCCGACTGTTTTTAAGGTTACTCCGGTTGATAAGCGTATAATGCGGGTGAGGTTTAAAAACACATTCTGGGTTTAATGTATTTTGTGGTGTACGCTCCTATCGAGGTGTGAAATGAAGAGAAGGAGATGTTCTACGCCATACTCGATTCTGTATTAGACCAGTGTCCTTTTCGGGATACACTCAATTTTGGCGATTTCAATGTACTACTGGCACTGTGAGATATGGCTATGAGTTATGTGTAGGTCACCATGGGCCCGGTTGTACCTTTTCTGTCTTGTTATTTTACAGGTAACTGGGGTCAATCTATTTAAAATACAGAGTCACTGCCTGTAGGGGTGATTGCCTAAGTCAGTTTTCTTCAACCTTTTTTGATGTCGTCCACCCCACCCCCCCTGGTATATATGGCTATATATAAAAATTTATTAATATATATATATATTTTATATATATATAATATATATTTATAATATATATATTTTAATATATATATAAATTTTAATATACTTTTAATATATATATAATAATACATATATATATATAATATAATAAAATATATATATATATAATATTATATATTATATATTATATATATATATATAATATTTTAATATATATAATATATATAATAAAATATACTATATATATATATATTATATTATTTATTAATATATAATGATATATATATATAATATATATAATATATATATTATATATATAATATATAATATATATATTATATATTATATATATATAATATATATATTATATATATTATGTAAATATATAATATATATATAATATATATATATATAATTTTATATATATATTAGGTACGCCGTATAACAAAAAATTTTTTTTCTCAACTTTGGCATGCCAATTTCCTATGTAAAAGGGAATTCTAAGACGATTTTATCTACTTCCATTTTTGCTTTTGAGCAATTCTTACTATGCAAAATCGCTCTTTTATTTTGCACCCTTATCGAATAATGCTTAAAATGAGTATCGGTTGGTCCTGTTTATTGGATCATGCACCAATATGAGTTCCAAATGACTAGCGTGGTAAGCTCTTTCAATCAGTTGGTCACAGGCACACATCACAGTGTCACAGCTCTACGTTGGCCTAGAACGTGTCCATCATGTCCTTCTTAGACCTGAAGCAGGGCATGGTCTCCGGGGGGGGGCCCGAGCCCGGATGAACCCGTCTTGGCCTGCTGCCCCACCACTGCTGCCGCAGCCTCTGTCACCTGCTTCACGACTCTTTCGGAGCTCTAAATGTGGATAGAGAACTCCGGAACCTCGTACGGCTTGCCCAGGATCTCCTGGATCTGGTCCCCGGACAGTGAACAGGTTTAAAAGCCGGGTCGTGACCTGGCCAGGCTGCCAGTGATCAGTGTCTGCAAGCTGGTGGTTGACAAGTTCAGCTGGGGTGTGATGCGAGTTCTTACACTGGGTCCCCATACTCCTCGCCAGCCCTCAGCTTCAAAATCTGGGTCACGGCAACCTGCGGTCGTCCTCACTCTGGGCTCGCCATCAGCGAGAGGAAAGACACATTCTGAGTGTGCGAACCATGCTCCTGTCCGCACGTAGAAGGTCACAGCTGTTTGGACCTTTTGGGCTGCGACTCATCCTCTGAGCTGCGTGAGGAGTGCTTGGGGCCATCCTCTAGTCTGTGGTGAACCTTGATGTCGTAGTAGAGTTTTTAAATACACCCGCAGGCAGTATTGACTAGGGTTTCCAGGGTGTTCAGTTCTTACCAGTCGTCCATACTTCTGGTCCACATGTACACGAGCGACTGGGCTGTGGGGAGCCATCTGGAGTGGGACACCCTTTCCACATGGTTCTAAAATTTATTTATCGGATAACGAAATATAGCAATGGAAAGCTAATAAAATTGCCTTCTATTTATACCCTTCATGATAAAAGGTGACTCGCCCAAAATTTTAAATGGCGAAGAGTTGAAGTGAATATTAAGTTCATGCATATTTCTTCATAGTCTCGTAATGGCATTTCTTTAGCGTGTTTTACTGTTTTTTATTTGTAATATTATAGAAAAAAACATTTACGAAGATTTCAGTATATCATATATATGAAAAACCAGTCTATATGATCCGTATATATTATATATATAAATCCCAGCGGCCCTCCGACTTCGGGCCCTTGCGCGACAGGCCGATATTCCGTGCGCAGTCCAGGTATATAGGGTCTATGATTTTAATATATAGATTATAATATATATATATATATATACAGGGTGACAAAAACACTCGTCATACTTTGGGGTTGTTTATGCGCAACGTTTCGCCAAGGCACTTGCATCATCAGGCTAAAAATTGTTAAAAATTAATATATTGCAATGCTAAAAAGCGAACATCTAAAAAATTTTTCTAAGAAACAATAAAATATTCCTATATTATCTAAAATTACTAACTAATAAATAAAATATAATTTGTACTTAAGATACTTGGTGTGTATGCTCGTCTGAGTTGGTAGAGGAACTGAATATGAACACTAGTTCGTTGGGGTGACATTCAGCTTGTGTGGGAGCGATCGACACGAGAGTCGGCAATCGAAACAGTGGTAGTCATTTGAGATGATGTAGTTGTGTGAAATGACTTGGTTATTAAGATCAGGGGGACAAATGCTTGATGTGTATAGTTCTAATAATTAGGTCATAGGGTAGGGCCTTGGATAGGATACTAAATCAATTCATAGAAAAAGGGTGATCTAAATCATGTGGTGTGAGCGGATTTGACAGATTGCGGAAGAGTGAAGAAATGGGCGACAGTGCGTGCAAGAAGAAAACCTTTTATGTCAGAAAGCCTAAGGTTAGATTACTTGTCGTCTCGCCGACTTATCTAGCGTTACAGCTAGAAACATTTGAATTCTAAAATTATGTTAGAAATAAGGGCTTAGGATAGAGGAAACCTCTCGTTCATCGAACCACTCTGTCAAATAGGGATAAAGTGTAATAATCTTTGCTAAACCGTTCGTTAATCTGGAAAAAGATTACTCTCACTCGGATACCTTTTGCCTTACCAAAATAATATTAACCATGTATCTCAATAAATTACTTTTATACATTTTTGAGAAGGGGGGGGGCTTGTTTTTAATACACACTTCAATTTATAAAGCTAAAAACAAAAACCAACTTAATTACGGAGTGGGATTAACGTAATTTTCAAGGCACTCCGCAAACCACTGGCCCCTTTCATCATAAATCGCCGGAATCAATGAATTTAAAACAATTTCATTCCCAAAAAACCCACAAAATTCAATTTTGATGCCCTTAAATACCTTAAATTATGATTTGATTGATCCCTTAATTCCTAATACACTAGACCCCGCTAAAGGGGGGAGCGCCGCGGGGAAACACTAGTTAATTTTTTAAGTGGGATTAAAAAACTGGGAGGACATTGACCAAGAAAAACTGGGGTAAAAATCCATCCCTAGTGCATAAAACCAAAACACATTTAAAAAAAAGGTCCTCGCTGGATAACAAACACAATTTTCGTTTCAATCAACTAAAATGGCGGGATAGGGGGGGATTAATTTTTCCGGTCCCACCTTTACAAGAAACATACTTAAAATCCAAAGTCCTTACTAAAGATGTTTTCCATATAATTTCCTAGTGGGCTCTTTCTTCCCTGGGTGTCCTTATGGATTACCTCCAAAAAACACCATAAAATAGGTAACCCCCCTGAGTCCTTATTGCTTAGTACTATAGGCACCTTTTTAAAACTATACACCTTAGTAAATTAAACTTTTCGTCCCCGATAATTGGGTACCCATTAACTTAGTATATGGAAAAACACCCACACATTAAAAAGAACTCCTTTGGGTAATTTGGGCAACATGAATTAAAAAAACAAATTAACGCTTAAAAAACAACGCGGGTAATGGGCTAGTTTGGGGACCATCCCAAATAACTATTGAACAAAAAATATTCCCCTTAGGATGAGGGGTGGGGTGATCTATTGGAAAAATAAATCCCCACTGATAAAAATTTATTTTTCATAAATCAAGCTACCCATTTTTTCTTTTTTAATTACACAAAAAAAACAATTAGTTCTACTGACTTTAACTTAAAAACTTTTTAAGCTATAAAAAGGGGAACTCTTCCCAAATTTTATTTTTTAACCAACAAAAACTTTTTTATGTCCAAACTTGATGGTGTTTTTCCATGGGAAATCGTCGCCTGGGGTCCTTCATTTGGCTAAGGGCTTTTTTTATGTTCACCCATGAGGGTGGCGGGGGGGGGGACATGTGGCTGTCTTAAAACGGTTTCCTAAAGCATTTTTAAAACACAACCCTTTTTTTTTATAAAAAACGATATGTGTAGTACGGGGACACATTTTTTTTTACTTTTTTAAAAAATACCGAAGACACAAATTCCCCTTAATTTCTGAAGTTACCTTTTAATTCTCCAGGGCAACCCAAAACATAATTTTCACATATGCGGAAATTTTTTATAAAAAAAAACCCAATTCATTGTCATTGAACCATTTTGTAGGATATTTCCGAGTGATTCGGTAAAAAATAAAATTACCCCTTTTACCCACCTCAGTCTTTAGGAAAACCTAAAACTTTCATGGGCTCTTAGGAAAACTTCACAAATTTATGGGTTTCATTTATCCATAACCTTTTTAAAAAATCCCAATTTTTAAATTAGTTTAAGGAAAAACCCTAACTACACAGAATTTTGGGGCTATAGGGGTTTTCTCATCTTAATGTGGTTTGTCCTTGTGGATAATGGAGATTCAAATTTCCTTTTACTAAATTTTTCAAAACAATGGTTTACCCCCTTCAAAATTAATTTGTAAACAATCAATCTCAAAGTTCTTGTAGATAAAAAAAAAAAGTTTTTTCTTCAAACCCAAGAGGGTGGTGTCGATAACGAAACCCGAAAAACCCATTTATTAGGGACACCCGACCCCACGATGTTAAAACTCCCATTTGTACGGCAATCATCCAGGTTAACCCACAATTTCGGAAAAAAACAAACTCAAAGTGGGAATGACTTTACGGTTTTCACCATCTTCCTAAACTCAAAAAAAGTTTAAAATTATTTGTTACCAAAGTCCTTTGACCTTAAGACAAAAAAAAAAAAAAACTCCATTTTCAAAACATTATAACAAAGACTTACTATACCTAAAAAGGCCCTTATTTCTAAACCAATTACGAAATTTCAAAATGTTCTAGCTGTTGAAACACGATAGGGGATTCTTACGTTCGGCGAAGGCGAGGGGGACGACAAGGAAATCTTTAAACCTTAGGGCTTCTTTTCTGAGGGCATAAAAAGGTGTTTCTTTGCACGGTTACTGGGTCGGACCCCATTTCTTTCACCTTCGCAAAAATCTTGCAATCCGCTCACCCACTCCAATGAATTTAGACTTCACCCCTGTTTCTATGAATGACTTTTAGTATTCCTATCCAAGGGGGGCTACACACTTAAACCCTAGTGACTACTAAATTATAGAAAGGCTATTTTGACAACATTCAAGGCATTTCGTACCCTCGGATTGTTCTTAAAAACCCAAAGTCATTTGACCACCAACTAACATTATACTCACAAAATGGGAACTAACCCACTGGTTTCCGGATTGGTGGGCCCGACCTCTCTGGTTCACGATTCGCACCAACCACAAAGCTTGAAAATGTCCAACCGCGAAAAAAACTAGGTGTTCATTTCAAAGGGGTTCCTTCTACCCAAACTCAGGGAAGCATACCACAACGCCAAAAGTCCGTTAACAGTGTTTGTTTTACAAAAATTAATAATTTTATTTATTTTAGGTTAGTAATTTTTAACGGGCATATACTCGGGAGTAACTTTTAATTGGTTTTCTTCAGGAACATCATTTTTTTAGGATGTTTGCAGGCTTTTTTGTAGCATTGTGCACATATATGAAAATTTTTTTTTTTTAAAAATATTTTAGCCTGATGTATGGGAATGGCCAAAGTTGGCCTTTGGTTCGGAAAAACGTTTGGCCGCATAAACAACACCCCCCAAGCATTGGGACGGAGTGTCTTGGTCCACATGAAAACATTCCAAGATGTTTACCCAAAATAAGGTGAAAATCAAATGTATTATCATTAATATAATTATTAATATATATATATAAATGATATATATATATTTTATTTATTATTATTAGCTATTTTATTTATTATAATATATAGTTATATAATATATAATAACAACTAGTATAATATTTTTCTAATTATAATATCTTCTATTTTAATTATATGGGTGTAATATATATGTATATATGACCCATTATATATTATTATTAATTATAATTACTCATATAATAGATATATCTATATTTTATATATGGTAAATAATAATATATAGGATATATTAGTATATATAATTATAATATTAGATTATATACGTTTGCTAATATCTAATATAAGCAGTTAAGAAAACTTGTTGTTTTTATGGGGTTAGTTGATTTTACGCTAAGGGGGGGTACTCTAGGTGATCTGGCCTATCCTGCCCAAAAGGAGGGTTGTAAATTTTTTACCCAGCCCAGGGAAGGCCAACAACGTCAAAATGTGGGTAGGAATTTACAAAAGTAGTTCGGCGTTTTTTCTTTAATAGGAATTGTTTAAGTATATATCGTTTGACCAGTTACATGGAGGTATACCAATATACCGGTTAATTATAAAAAACACATTTTGTTTTTACCCAATAGTTGAGGGAGAAACAAATTTAATATTAAGGGTCCAACGGTTTGTTCCTTTTACCCACAACATGGCCCAATTTTGAAAGCTTTAATTCTTGTAGGGTGGTGACCGGTCCAGAACAAAATATTTACGTGGGGGGACCAAGTTTAACATCCAGCAAACCAAACCAATTTGCACACCACAAACCAGATTCATCAAAAGGGGTAGGTTGCTTATTTCGTGAAAAACGCTTTGGGTGGTCCGTGGCGTTACCTCTCTTGTTATGCCTGTTTCCGGTGGTTGGGGGCCACAGGGCAGTTCATATTATAAAGGGTATTTTTCCTTTTGTTGTGGGGGTGGGGGGACAAGGTGTTGCTTACCACATTTCTTGGCATTTGTCTCTCCAAATTGATGGGGGGATTGGCCTAATTTTCCAAGGCGTTTTGTGTTGGATGATTGTGTTCACCAAGCAATAGGGGGTGGATCACCAATTGTTTTTTTCCCACATCCAGGCTGGTTTATCCAAATTTTTGTGGTAATTGCGGGCAAATCACCACCCACTGTTGTTGTTTCATCATTTTTTAACACACCCCCACCAGATGGGGCTATTCCAACGGTCAGATATTATATGGGGCTTGGGCGTGGCAGCGCAGGGCTTCGTCCAGGGCATAAATGGGTCAATCCAATAGGTGGCAGGTTTTCAACCACCTCCAGAGAAAATACAGGTCGATGGTAGGAGGCCCACACCAACAGGGCAAACACGCACCAACCCATCCGCTTTTTGTTTAAGATTACTTACATTACCACATACATATAATAACATCTATTCCACAAGTTCCCAGGGTACCCCGTAACTTAATTTGCCGGTTCAAACTGTTCCCATTACCGTCCTCCGCGAGATGGGGGCGAAGACCCTCTTTTAGAGTCTAGGAGGGGTGGGGGGGGGGGGAAACAGGTCTAATCTAAACAATGGCTAACCATCATTGTGGTAACTAAAAGATTTTCAGGGGGTTGTGCCACAACGGCTCCTTTAAAAAGGCCCCTCTCTATTCACAAGTTTGAAGGGGGACTTTATGAACAATCGGAACCAAAAAAGAGGAATCCCCAACTAACAAATGTTTGGTTAATAAACACAGGAGTAAAAAAAAACTAGGGGTGGGGGGGGGGGGGGCCCTCCACTTCAGGTTAGTAGAAGGGGCCATACCTTTGCCAGGCCCGCATAAAAAAAAAAAAAAGTAAAAAAAAAAAAAAAGTCAAATATATTTTATATATTATATATAATATATTAATATATTATAATATTAAAAATAAATAAATTTATATATATATTATATATTGCACCAGTATGAGCGCATACCTTTCCTGCCGAATTTTTTCATAAATTGGGGTTGCCTTTAACAGTTTAAAATAGATTTCATCCAAAAAAAAAAATAGTTCTTCCTTTACCAAAAATAGATTTGGGAAACCCCGTTTTTGGGGCCAAATCTTTTTCGTAACTTTTCGAGAAACCTGTCACTAAAAAAAAAAGACAGACAGACAGATCGGGGTGAAAAACAAAAACCCCTCCAATTTCGTTCGGAGGTAATGATATTGGGGATAATGCATTTAAAGGGTTCTTAATACCTGGTAACTACTTTACAACATAATCTAAATCTGAGAAAATTAGAAAAAAAATGAACTCAAATTTTTTAAGTATGTGTTAAAATCCCCGCAAAAAAACATTTAAAAATGCGTTTTTGAAAAATTCACTGGTTGTCACTTTAAAATACCCAAGGGTTTTAGTAAAGACAAAAAAACAGTAATTACCTCCCCCCCAACGAAGTTGGAGGGGTTATGTTTTAACCCCGATCTGTCTGCTTCTGTTGTTTTTTTAGGTACAGGATTTTCGAAAAGTTTACGAATAGATTTGTACCAAACTCGGTATACCCAAATTATTTTAGTATAAGGGGAAGAAAATGATTTAATTTTGGGAATAAATCTATTTGACAACGTTTCCCTGGGGGAACCAATTTAGAAATATTCCCCGGGCCGGAGGTAGCGCTCATACGAGTGCCCCCCCCCCCCCTAGTTGGCCCTGAAGCGTAAGAAATCCACTGGCAGTTTACGATATCATTTATTAATATTTTTACTTAAAGACTGCTTCTTTTAAACTGAGGAGTACGGCTTTTAAAAGCAAATACAATTTGAGACTCCGGGTCTTTATATAAATTATCAAAGTCAAAGTTATGCATTTACTTTTTTTTTCTAGCATATCAAGAGTAATGTATTATTAACCATTCTCTGAAAGTGAAAGGAGCTGTTTTCAGCTAGAATAGTATTCAAAAAGAAATAAAAAGTGTGCAAAGGAGTGCTAATGGCAGTAACTTTATTTGACAAGGGGGGCCTTGGCACCTGGCTGCTAAATTATTAATATTTTTTGTTTTATAAATCCTTACAAAGACTAATTTTATTCCTGGCAGAGAATTTCGGCTAAAATAGCCTATTTTGTCCTAAGGAAGGGAGGTCTTCGGCGGAACAAAAGCAAAAAATTCCCTTTGAAAAACTGATGTGTTTAGAATCAGACTCTGGTTGTAGAGGATTTTTATTATCTGAGGTGCAGTAAGGTTATGTTATAATCCGGAGATACTCTTTTTTTTTTTTTTCATTCCTCAATTTAAGAGTTTTAAATTTCCCCAGACAAGGTTAACTTCCTTTTACTTTGTCATTACCTGTTTCGTCAGAGGCTAGGAGTTTCATGTGTTATACAATCCTAGCAACTTTTTTCTTCGGGAATAATTCACTCACTTTCTAACTTTGTTGAAGAGCCTATAAAATTCAAAGACAGCTTTAATTAAGTTAACTAATAATCACCCATCTCCTGGCTTTTATGGCAAATCAAAAAGGGGGAATTAAAATATATATATATTTACATATAGGGATGATATGAGAAAACGAACAAATTATTAAGAATTAAAGAAATTATGAAAACATTAGTGGTAAGCAAATTTAAAACATCTACAGAAAAAATAACTGACAAGTCAAACACTTAAAACTCCTTCCATGGCTGGTTAAGCAGAAATAAATATGTAAGTAATTACTCTCATCATTAACTGTTATGTAAACAAGTGGGGGATGATAGGGAAAAACAATAATATAATTCACGGTGTTTTTTACCAAACGGCCAATGAAGCTAAGGTCTTGTAGACGGACCAGTACAATTATTACATGACAAGTAAAACAACACACACCCCACACACGCAACAAAAGGGGTGTGTATGACACATACTCTCAAAGGAGGCTGCTATCGGAGCGCTTTTGGTGTCGAGTCTCCCCCTTGTTCTGCCTGTCTCCGGTGTGCAACCTCTATTATAAGAGGATTTTTCTTTTGTTGACAGTTTTCTTACCCATTATTGTATTTCTCTCCTTTTGTGAGTGGTAAGCCGGCGGGGTGATGTCACAAGCAAAAACACAATGTTTTTTCATTCGGATGTTTTTCAAATTGATTGCGGGCCCCACGTGTTGTCCTCCCCACAAA
>JACEEZ010004186.1:0-13578 GCA_016584305.1 Chionoecetes opilio | reverse complement strand
TAAATTACAATTTGCACTGCAGCTTGTTTAACCAAGGGTCATACTGAGACGATATTTGACTGCAGCTTTAACCCGGAAGATAGTGATTTGTTAGCAACTGGTTCCTTCGATGGCTCAATCAAAATATGGAGGATAGATACATTAGAAGCTGTTAATTTATGACCACTATTTTTCCATAACAAGTGCCAGTCTCTCATCAGTGTGGTGGTGGCACTTAGGAAAATAGCAGAATACACGGCCTCTCATTCTTATAAATCTAAAACTCATAAAACAGGGGAATTAAGATTCTTATTATTTTACAAACCATGGAAAGATTGAACAAAAATTAAAATATTTTTCATGTATCTAGAATTATCATTTTCACTTATACATACTTCTCATTCACATTCCCTTCTTGCCACGTATTTCTTCTTGTGTCTATTCCTAATTACACACACACACACTGTTCGAAAAAACATAAATCATGCACCACATTTTTATAGCTTGAAGAAGAATGTAAGTTGGTTTTTGCCAAAATCTTATTATCCATACCCCTGCTTCTTTATCTTTTGGAAGCTGGTATAGAGAAGTGACAAAATTATAGAGTTATGCCATATGCCTGATGATAAACTTTTTTTTTACTCACAGGTTGACACTTTACCCAACTGCAGGCACCATCATTTACTCCTTTGTCGTGGGCCCCCGCTGACCTCAACTGTATTGTGGGCCGGCACCTCCGGGGGCGACGTGTTTTATATGGGACGTAGGGAAAGCATAAAATACTGCCAGACATCACTTCCACACAAGACAAGAAGGTGTTTTGCGTCACGGTGGAATCAGAAAGATGCAAGACGGATAGCATCGGCAGGTTATGTAGATTGCCCTTGTGGAGGGTACTGTACAGTTTTGCATGCTAGTTGACCAATATTTTGAGGTTTGGGAAATACTCAAAATATAACAGCAAATAAAAATTAAAGAGGGAGGAAAAAATTATGTATAGCTTTATACAAGGATTGCATTCTCCAAACTTTAATCCCTAGTGGTCACAGGTTCTTGATTCCATGAAGCCAAACACATTGTAGCCGTCGTGGTGTTGCATTAATAACGTTATTTATTTAAAATGGTCGTGTTTCTTAATCTTATCTATTTGTTTAGGGTTTTTTCTGAGCACAAGCCCCCATGCCTTATGCAGTATGGAGAAGTTTAATAATTCTTTTAATTTTTTAAGTGCTTGTAATTAGGGGAATTTTTGTCTATCACTTCACACATAGACCATAGCCGCTAAGCCCCTATTCTGGTGTGCATGGCAGGTGAGTCTGGGTTCTGCTTACGTGCACCAGGTTGAGCGGCACGCTGCTGCAGGGACTACCGCCACCCGGGCCCCCGTGTTACGGCTGTGACTGGCGCGGGACGCCGGACGTCCTGGCCACGGGGCTTTGCGAGGACGGCAGGATCAGGATCTTTTGTGTCACTTAAAAGGGAGGAAGGAGCCGGTGGGCAGAGCTCAAAGGTTGGCTTTTAATACCCAGCCAGGGTTAATGCTTTATTTTTATCCATGTTATAAAATGTTTGAGAAGCTTTCAAAAATATTTTGGCTATATGATTTCATAATTTTGATATATTTGAATTAAAAAGCCATTCATAAAGATCTCTCTAATGTTTGGTGTTATAAGTAGTGTAACTGATTCAGGAAACTCAGAAAAATGAAACTGCACATATTTTGAATGCAGTTGCTGTATTCTTTGTTTTTCAATTTTTACAGAACAAAACAGTAGTGATTTCAGAAAAATTTGTCATTTACCTCAATCATTATTATAAAAACGTACTTCCCAATAAGACAAGCAAATTGTTTTTCAGCTCACGCAAAAAAAAAAAAGGTGTTTTCGTGTGAAGTGGAACCCTGTTTACCACGACATTCTCTGCAGCGGCAGTGATGATTTTCTGTTCAGAATATGGTCTTACTCTAAAGGCCCAGTGTCTCAAGATCCTAGTGGTGACACTCGGATAATGTGAGAGGCTTAGTGTGTGGTGCCCCGAGGTTGCCCTTCCTCCTCATCTCCGGGTCCTGGGACCGCACCATGCGGGTGTGGGGACGCCCGCCCACGGGCGCCTGCCTGGGACGTGGTGATGGACCACGGGCGCTGATGTGTACGGTGAGGGTGGGAGGGATTAGGGTTAGGATTGTATGGTTTAGTGTGAAGGGAATTATGGTTAGGTATGGAGGGATTTGTGGCTAGGAATTGTATGGTTAGTTGTGAAGGAAATTATGGTTAGTATTGGAGGGATTGTGGGCTAGGATTGTATGGTTAGTGTGAAGGAATTATGTTAGTATGGAGGGATTGTATGGTTAGTGTGAAGGAATTATGGGTTAGTATGGAGGGATTGTGGTTAGGATTGTATGGTTAGTGAAGGGAGTATCTTTGTTGGTGGGGGACTGTTTTCTTTGCATCCTCAATGTGGTTTATATTTTCTGTAGTACTTGTATCACTTGTGTTACAGAAGCATTTCCAGAGTACATTATCATTTAGTATTTCATGTGATATGTTAATATGTTTGTAAAGCTGTACCTGCTATAGGTTAATTGATTAATGGCAACTGTTGTAAGTGCTATATTTTAATCTGTTCATACTCTCTTGCACGGGGGAACTGAGTATACATCCCAGTTCGACCATTCCTGCTTGCTTTCTTTGTTCTCGAGATTCAACCAGGGAGGCTTTGGTCTTTAGCTTCCTTTGTGGCACCCCTTTATTTGAAGGTCCGGGGCAGGGAGGACCAGAGATGATGAAAGTATTTAGAATTGAATGGTGAGTTATAATCTGTTGTTTCAAATGCAATAATTGGCTCTATATCGTTAATGTAAGGTTTAGCAAGCCAAAATTTATAAACTTTGTTGCTTGCCAAAAAGTAAGTTTGGTATTAAATTTGTTTTTTTCCAATGGGACAGAAATCAAAGGCGTTTTCCCCTGGTCTGCATCCGTGTGGCCTCCGAGGCCCGCACCTCCAAGCGGCCCTTCCAGAAAACAAGATGCCTTCCTGGTCAGCCTAAAAAAAAACTCTCAAAACTCTTTGCTGATTTGTTTTGTGTAAGTATTCGCAATGAAGTATTTCCCTCCCAGTGTTTATTGTAATATTATGTGCTAGCAGGCTTAATGGTTAAAATTCATGGTCTATTATATTTTCGTCATTTTTTTGCTATATCTCACGAGGCTAAGATGTCTTTCATGATTCATGCTAAAAGAATGGGCTCTCTTTAATTGCTGTCAGTTGTAGATTTTTCTACTCTTTCATTAGGGAAAATGATATGGAATTTTCTGATAGATGGATATGTGGGTTAGTAAGTTGTTTTTAACTTTAGGGTGTGGTGGTTTAGACCCGGATGTGCATCTAATAAATATTTTAGTCTTGTTGCTATTTTTTCTTTTTGTGTGTAGATTTATGTTTTTGTTACATAGACCCTGGTAGTAACCATAGCTACATACTTGTAAAAAAACTCATGCTTCCTTCCTTCCGTCCCTTTAAAATTAATTGTCTTATTAGATGTTTTGTTTAGTTGTCAATTACAATGTTTTCATTTCTATCTCTCCTTTCCGATTTTTCCATATTTATTTTTCATGACTATTTTCCTACAGGGAGATGTGCGGGTGAGGGAACCTTTGGGGACCTTGTGTACGGTGTTGCAGGGGCCACAACGGACATCTCCCTTGCTGTCCCCCACCTACACGCAGTCCATCATGCACCAACTCCCACATCATCAAGTGCTCCCCCCGGCAAAGTGGAACAGGCACCCGTAATAATCTGTGTCTTTTATATTAATATATCTAATTTTGCAAGTAAAACCCTATGTGCCTTTTTTATTACCCCGCCAACGGGAAATTGGGAGAGGTTATGTTTTCACCCCGATCTGTCTGGGCTGTCCCGTCTGTTTAGTGTACAGGATTTCTCGAAAAAAATTACGAATAGATTTGGAAACCCCAAAATCGCTATACCAAAGTTCTATATGGTATAAGGAAAAGAAAACTGAATTTATTTTGGGGTGAAAAACTTATTGACAACTGTTTTGGGGCCCTGGCCAACCAATTGATGAAAATATTCGGGGCCGGGGAAGGTATGCGCTCATAACTGAGTGCATATATAAAATATAATATATAATTATAAATTATTATATATATATATAAAATATTTTAATATATATATAATATAATATATTTATATATATATATATTATAATATATTATATACTTTTTAATATTTTAGTTTTAATATCATTTTAATTATAAAATTGAATTTTTGGGAAAAATTTTGGGAGAATGTTAAAAATGAGTCCCCCCCCCCCCCCCCCCCCCCCAGTTATTTTTTTAATTTTTCAAGAGTATACACTTCTGGTTATAAAATTTAAAACAAGCCTATTATAGGAATTTATTATTGTTTTTTCAAAGTTAAGTAACTACCATGTTCATAAATATAATTTAATTTAAAAATATTAAGGGATGAAAAAGTGGGGTTGGGCCCCTTGCACATGAATTATGTAGATGGAAAAATTTTAAAAAAATTTATTCAAAACTCCATTTTTTTTGCCATTCGTTGGCCCTTGGCCCAAGGTGTGGGTAGAATTTTAAACCAACAATGGGTTCACAACCCCAACGGTGGGCCTTTTACAAAACCCCCCCGGGGAGCTCACCCCCCCCCACCCCCTGCCTCACCCCAGCCCCACGGGCCTGGCCTCCACCCCAAGCCCCACGGCCTGCCTACCCCCAGCCCCCCCCCCCCCCCGCCTGCCTCACCCAGCCCCCACGCCTGCCTCACCCCAGCCCCACGCCTGCCCCCCACCCCAGCCCCACGCCTTGGGCCCCACCCAGCCCCCACGCCTGTTCTCACCCCAGGCCCCACGCCTTGTCCTGCAAGCACACCACACCACACACCCCACACCACACACACCAACACCCCACCCCACACCACACACCCAACACACACCCACACACCACACACACACACACCACCAACACACACAAAAACACACAAAACACCACCCCACACATACACCACCCCAAAACACCATTCACAACACCCACCCACCCCCCAACCCTTAGGATGCATTCATCCAAAGCACTAAGGATGAATGAAAAAAAAATGTTGATATGGAGACGGGGCCACACGAGCATTGCTCTGGCCCTGAAAAAAATACAACTAGATGAATACAACTAGATGAATACCACCCCACCCCACGGTTTAGTCCATGAGTACGGAATTAGTGAAATGCGGCAAGACGTTACCGCAGGGTTCATTCCTGTAATCTAATCTCTGAAAAAGTGTTTTTAGTCCCAAAAAAACCCCCCCCTTCCAAATGATTCTATTCGACAGGGGGCCCAAAAAGCTGTTTACCCCCTTTACGATTTATTTGCGATTTTTGAAGCCTACTCGCATCAAAATTGAATTTCAGTTTTTGGGCTACCCCAACACAGGACGGGAAAAAACAGGACGGGGCCCAGACAGGAAAGACAGACCACACACAGACACACGGCTACTCCTATAGTTAAAATTAGAAGTTGTTTTCTTTCCTCTTTCCAAAAATGTCTATTGATTATATCTTAGAGGAAAGAGTTTTTAGTGCCGAAGAAAAACTCCTTAGAAAAAATTTAATGGAAATTTTTATTTATGTTCGAAAGCTAATATTGATAAACAATTTCTCTTCCAGGCCTTGGCTGCAGAGCAAGAGATTGGATGCCAGCCCGCGGCCAAGGCATTGCGGGGTCGGAAACACTCCAATGTTGAGAGCCAGGAAAAACACGGGGCAGAGTCGTACTTGAGATGTGGTGCTGTGCAGCAATACTGTGAGTTTGATGACGCGCCTTCACCAGTGGGGACCACGCCCTGGCCCTGGCCCCGGGGGCCGTCTCAGTCGACTACTGGCGCAAAGCTGATGTCCAGGTATGAACTTGAACTGTCTTTCTGTTTGCAATGATCATATTGTGTTTTTTGCTCTTGATACTCACCAAAGGGATCTTACAAAAACTTACTGTGCTGATACAAATTGTAGAAGGAAATGTTCTGTTATTTAGAGTACATGCATATACATATTTTATTCTATAAACCATTAGTGTTTCACACTGAGTTAAAGAGTCGAAAAAAAAAAAAAAATCATTTCAGGTTCACTGTTTTCCCCGTCCATTTACATATTTTTTGGGACATATTTTAGATAAAGATGATATAGATGTGCATTTTATACATTATTATCAAGTTGTTGATTTAAGGAAAATTTCCATATGTAATTTTGAATAACTAGTTTGGTGGAAATTGGGATAGGTTATCCTGACATTTCAACTCTCTATTCAAAAACATGACCTGAAACCCAGACCACTTATTGTCTGCAAATGTTTTTATCACTTCCAAAAAAAAAAAAACAGCCCCTTTACCAGGAGTTCAGATCCCCCAAATTATTTTTTTTAAAAATATCATTGAAATTCTTCTCTTGCTACATACATACATAACATACATGCTTTTCCCTGATATTTATAATCAAACAGGATTACAGACAAAACAAAAAACTAATTCGTCCTCATCAGTCTGGTGTTAATCACAGTAGTTACATTTACTTTACATGTATTAAACCTATATCTTTAAACAATTGAAACAGTATTATTCCTTGCATATTCTCCAGATAGGGGATTTTGTATAATTCCCCCTCGGGAATTTTTTTTTCCTAGATATCCTGCTTAATGAGTATATGATTGGGTGTTCTTTTTTCCATTGTAGTTTAGTTCAAAAAAATATTTTTACATTTTTGTATTTTATGTGCTTTAAGGGGACCCCATATTTTATCCTCATGGTTTTTTCTATCCTATATACCCAAAACCACTTCCAAAACCCTAAAGGCATGCAGAGCAGCTTTGAGTGATGATAACGAGGCGTGGGGTCCCTTTACCTCTTGGCCTTTTCGTAAATGGCAGATAAACTCATCAATTTTCCACATTGGCCGAGGTAGAGTTAAATGACCCATCCTTTCCCCAAAGTTGCCCACTGCACTTGAATGCTCCAACAAGGAATGACACGAGTGACAAACGGGATCATTCACTACTGAGGTTGAACCAGCAGTGTGATCCCTTGAGCCGGTTTATTACCAATACTTTGCATTGTTGCTTGGTTAAAATCTAATCCTAGACCTTTTTTAAATGGGGGATGTGTTTGACGGCGGGTGGTGATGGCGTCACCAGCTGGTCCTTTGATCTAAAAATGCACACACCTTGATAGCCAGAGCAGCCAGGAAAATTAGTGTCAACATTAGGTCTTGGTGGGCAGCAAGTTGTTACGTCCCACATTATACAGCGGGATCAATCTGATATCCAACCATGTCATGAATGACATTTTGAAAGAATATTAGCCCAAGCATTTCACCTGAATTAATTTTCTCATATGCCCACACTTAAATTGGGAAGTCGTTCACTTGAGGTTAAAGGCAGATCTAATCACGGGGGTGATTGCTCTATGGGGGGATAAAATAATATTAGGAAATTATTGAATGGGGGAAAAAGCAAATAAATAAGCAGATAATTATAAAGAAAAAAAAAAATGATCACAAAAAAGGGGAACATAGTTTCAGAATGCAGAAGGAAAAAGATGCTAAAAAAAACAGATGATTTTATTGTGGAAATTGGAAAAAAATAATTTTACGCAGGATTAGTTGAGGGCAATTTTCTAATAATATAAATATAAATTGTCTGTATTATTAATCAGACAATTTTGTTTAGATAATTTTTAAGACAAGTTTGCCCAAAAGCCCTTCCATTCTAAAATACCAGCGGGAACAGTCAGTTAATTTTTTCTTCTCAAAAGTTGATTAATTTGTTTGGTTTGTTGTCAAGTTTTGAAATTGAATTAAACTTGGCGGGAATAGGGGAAAAAAACAAGTTGGAAAATCAACTCTGGTTTTATGGGGGAAATAAAGAAAAGTGAACTAAGTTATTAAATATTGTTAAGGTTGGATAACAAGTGAACATCGTAATGTATTGGGGAGGTAGCTTTTAAAAACATGGGGTCCAGGTGGGTTTTAGAAAACTCACTGATTCAAATGGGTCCCCGGAACCAAAGGCTTGGGTTGGGTGATGCTTTTAGGTGTTTCACCAGAAAGATCAAGACTAGCAAAAAAGGGATAGTTTGAAAAAATAAGCCATAGAGGCTTTTTCAGAGGGAACATTTTCTGTAAAAAGTACATTTTTTAGCTTTAATGTAAGGTTACCATGGGCATTTGGGGTAGTGATCAAAATTGTGTTACAACTGAAATAGTTACAGGATAGTTATTGATGATAGAGGATGTTTATGCTAAGAGAAGCTGAACAAGAATGTTTTTATTTGGAAAAGGAGAAAGATACTTTAAATAGATGGTGGGGTATGTTTGGAAGCATAACCCATAGTTCACAGCACTCACCCAGGATAGGCATAGTGGGAAAAACTTTTACACTGAGAATGAAAGTATGCGATACTTGAATTTGTATATTAAAAACATTTTAGATAATTAGGGAAAATTGTGTAATGAGGTACAAACGGGTGGCAATAGCCTGAGAGGACCCTGAATGCCTTGGGGGTTCAGTGATGGGGTAGGGTGGGGGAGAATTTTTGCAACCGCGGGTCTTTGTCATCGGGACGTATGTAAACCATTCGCGGTCAATTTACATGACAGAGGGGAATGAGAGACCCCTTTCATGAGAAAAATGTCACTTTGAAAAGCTTGACTATTAATCCCCCGCATGAGAGGTCGAGCAAAAGCACCCTTTGAGTCTGTGGAAGCGAAGTCTCCATATCGCGTGACCCCGACCCCCCTACGTCATCCAAAAAGGCAAAATACCACCGTTACCGAGGGGGACCCAAACCAAAAAAAAACTTGTTAACGTTAATAAGCTGAAAAAAACAGATAGGCAAAATCTTTCAGGACCCATAGGCAAAACGAAGGTTTTACTAAAAAGTGACCCGCGGCATGCTGAATGCAGTGAGAGGACGCGATTCGGGGGGGGGCCAATGGTTTCCTTGAAACTACAGAGGGGGAACAGATTTGATAAAATTGGGTGAGGAAGGGAGATCATTTTGTTCATGCCAGAGGTTAGTGTGATAGGTCTGGAGTAGTCAGGTCCTTGACCCCACCCCCCAAAACCCACCCACTGAGGTGCAATGTAGTTGGCAGTTTATTTATTCATATTTTGCTTACCTGGCTTCAGTGCTCCTTGGGTTTCTATGCACAGCTTACTACACTCCATGTCTGCCCCACTAAAAAAGTTGTATCACGTAAATTGTGCTGCTATGTACTCGTATTGTAGAAGTGCTGGAAGGTAGTGTTCTCTTAATAGAGTATTGGAAAATAGTCATACATTATCATAGATTTTTACACTACCCCGCCAAAATATTGTTCGCGGGGACATCATAAACACAGCGTTTTCCATACGGGAATTCGGGAAAAATGAAACTCTATGGCAGCCTACTGACTTCCGAGAGAGATATTTACAATGGCACTTGTTTAAGGCACGGGCAGTCCATCAAGGACCGTTGAGGAATGTTCAGATTGGCCACTTGTCAATTATGGGACGAAGCATTTTGAAAAGTATCCCCTTTTTCCTTCCCGCGGAGTAATTTGAAAAAGACGCGCATTGGTATAACTATCATTATTTCAAAATTTGGGGTGGCAAGAAAAGACTTAAACAAAAGGGGAGCAAAAATTAAAGTTATTGTACCCTTCTACACAAGGCAAAGGAGGCCAGTGGAAGAAAAAAATTTTCAAGGATTGTGGATGTTACGAGGGGGAAAATTGTGCATAAGTGGGTGGAGAGTTTCACGGTTTTCCCCAGGTGGGGGTTGCGGGTGGCGACAGCCGCGACCCCCCCCGGTAAACATTATAAGTGGCCAGGGTGAGGATGTAAAACATCAGCAAGAAACCCTAAATGTCAATGAAAGTCAAGTGGATGTCCATCCTCAAATAAGAGCAAAAAAAAATATGCGATTTTGACTTTTACATCCTCGCCCTGGCCACTTATAAATTTTACGGTGTCGCGGGGCTGTCGCCAACCCCCGCCAACCCACCTTGAAACTCTCCCACCCACTTATGCACAAATTTCCTCGTAAAAATCCACAATCCTTATATTCTTCCACTGGCCTCTCTCTCCTTGTGTAGAGATACAATAACTTTAATTTGGGTCCTTTGTTAGGGTCTTTTCTTGCCACCCATTATAAAATAAATGATAGTTTTTACCAATGCGCGTCTGTTCAAATTACTCGCGGGAAGGGAGGGCGATACTTTTCAAAATGCTTTGTCTATAATTGGACAAGTGGCATCTGAACATTCCTTTAACGGTCTTGATGGACTGCCCGTGCCTTAAACAAGCTGCCATATGTAAGATATCTCCTCTCGCAAGTCAGTAAGGCTGCCCATAGAGTACATTTTCTGAATTCCCGTATATGGAAGCGCTGTGTTATGATGTCACGAAAAAATATTTTGGTGCACTGTTTATATGAAATGGGTTGGTAATAGCTTTATTGCAAAACCTTGGATTGGATTGAAATTATTAGGGACCTGGTAACATATTTTTTAGTTATGTATACGTATAAAAGGAAAACTCAAGTGAAATTAGTGAGCTAGATGCATTTTCTGTTGTTCATTACATTTTTTTCATTGCAGCATTAAGGTAAGTTATGAATAAAGTCCTTTCCGGATTCTATTGCCGAAACAACTGCAGGAAAAAAAAAAAATTAATTTCCAGTTGTTCGTGTTTCATGATTTATTGTGTAATTGTATGAATTACGTGGCCTGATTTTAAAATTAGAGGTGATGTGTTTTGTTTCAAGACTTGATCAACTTTTTTTACTAATCTTTTTTTATGCTTTGATGAGTATTGTGTACTGCTGTTGTACATGTCTTATTGCTTCAATACTTCGTATTTTGATGCATGTAGTGTTTGAGTCAAGAAAGTGGGAAAAGGGGGGACAATTTTCTATGCATGAAGAACCATGCCTTTTAAACTTTGACATTGCAATGTTTCCAGTTAAAATAATCCCCTAAACATCCTGAATAAATTTCTCCCTCACCTGATTATTGGAATGTGTTCCTCGTAGTTATTGCTCTCAAATAGTTTCTTCTTTCTTTTTTTTCCTCATTTCTCCAATAATATTTCAGTGACCTTAATAGAACTCCAAAAAACCCTTGCAGGGGGACCACCTTGACAAAAAACATTTTTCAGAGTGTATAGCTCTTGGCAAGATATGATGCACCAAAAGCCGCAAAGGTGGGTCCCCCTGAAGTACCTTTCCCAAGAGCACTGTCAGCAGAAAGTGAATGGGTGTCCAGCCTGGTGCAAAGGGAGGACTGTGGACTGTGCCCGGCTGGTGGGCTCAGTGGCAACCTCCTGCACGGCGCTCCCCTCATTGCCTCCTGTGCTCTCATGGGCCAGTCGATGATGTCAAAGGTCAGAGATTGGTTTGACTTTTTGTTGGCAATTATGTTGATATTTGTATCAGATTGGGACTGCCATGCTGTATTTCATCATGCATATATGTTTTGTTTTGAATAAACTCAAAAATTATAATACTGTGCTCAAGAGAAAAACTTTGTTTTCTTGTACAAAGTAAAAACTCGTGGATCTCCTCCCCCGGGTGCCTTATTCCGTGCTGGCTCCCCAAAGGGGGGGCATGAAACTAGAGCTGGTGGTTTTTCCGTTGGCCGTTCTCCTGGGGTCTGATGTTTCCAACAGGGGGGAGAATGCTGGATATATTAGAAATTGGTAGCGTGGTGGAGACTGCAGTGCGCTATCTGACTTACCGGGGCTGTCAGACTTTCTTTGGGGATTTGGCAATGAACTTGGCCCAAATGCTGCCAGAAGTTAGTGATTTTATTTTGTAATAATTCCATAAATCTTACAAAATAATTTGATATTACCAAAAATTTACTTTCAGTCAATTCAGTTGCATCTACATACAACATTTTCCTAATTTTATGACTGATAGATTAGTAATCAATATTTTAAGCTGTTCAAAATGTACCCTTGCCACTACAATGTGGTCATTTTTTTCTGTATGTAATACACTGTAATTTAGTAGAACAAATTTTAAAAATGCAAGTGTACATTTCAATGATTTCAGGGGGGTGAATCAGACCATCTTGGGAAGGGGCCCAGGTCGTTCTATCCATATCGCTCACCGGAGGGAACGTGATCACTCTGTGAACTTGCTAAATCCCTCCTTGCAGGGAATGTTTTGTTTAAAGCTGTGGGCTCAGTACAAGATCAAGTTCTTTTATTTTGGCTTCTCTCCCAAAACCAACACAAAGGCCTTTCCAAGGGGGCCTAGAGGTTTTTGCAAGGATTCGATTTTGTTTGTTTCCTTCTTTGGGGGCAGAAGTTAATAAAAATATATGAAAGTAAAAAAAAATTTTTTTAAAAAAAAACAATGAAAAAAAAATTTGTTTTTGAAAGGGGGGGACTAATAATGCCCCCAAAACTTGTTTTGTTGGTTTTAGTGGAGGGTTTACTTTTTTTTCCCCCCTTTTTTTCCCTTTTGTCACCCATTTTAGTCCCTATATAAAGCAGTAAAAAAAGATTAATTTTCCAAAAAAAAAAACAAAATCCCAATTTTCACAATAAAAAAACTTTTTACCTCCTTTACCTGGGAAAAAACCTTTTTGATTGAAGAGAAAAAAAAAAACCCTATTGTTCTGCTCTTTTATAGAAAAAAAATTAGTCGGGAGGGAACCTTTGACCGGAGCAGCGTGTGGTATGTGCTGGCCTGGGGGGCGGGGGCCGGGCCCCTGGTTTTCCACAAACACTGCCATGTGGGCCATCCCGAGGGGAGGACGGGGGGAGCCCTGCTGGCGCGGGTTTTTTGCATACCTGGGAGCTAAAAGGCAGCCTGTTTAAAATATAGTACCTTTGTGCCCACCTCCTAAAAGCCAGCAAGGTAAGTCATGAGTGCCTGGGGCATGAAAAAAACATTATAATGTTTTTAAATTGAGGGCAATTTTTTGATATTTTTGGGATTTTTTTTTTTCTGATTATATTGTTAAAAATTTGTTCTTTCTTTTTTCCCTCTCTGTGCCAGTTAAATCCTTGAAAAAAGCATCGACCTGTGGCTGGGGAATTTTTTTTCTAAAAACATATTATTACTCCCAAGGAAACTAAGTAAAATTTTGGGAGTCAGGTTTTACTATTCCTCCTTCATCTTCCCCCTTTGAGAAGATGAGGGGTTCACATTAAAAATTGAAAAAACATTTGTCCCCCAAAAAAAAAAAACTTTTTAAACAATGTTTGAGGTTTTGCATGATACAGAAAAAACTTTTGTGTTGGCTTAAAAAAATAATGAAAAAACAAAATAAGATGTACAGTTAGTCAAAATTATTTGATTTGTAATTCTTTGTGGAAAAATGCAATCCCCTTTTTCGTTCAGATGGGAAAAAGGGAAAAAATGTAACTGGGGAATCACGCCGGGCCGGGGAGGGGGTTTTTGGTGTGATGTTGGCATTACGAGAGTTGGTGGGGCTTCCCCATTTGCCTGCCCCATTCAGACTCTCGAGGGGCGGCTCACCAACCGGGGAAAACAAAAAGGCAAAGTTTTCGGTGAAAAAACCAAAAATTT
>JACEEZ010004185.1:0-38028 GCA_016584305.1 Chionoecetes opilio | reverse complement strand
TTTTTTTTCCCTTTTTTTCCCATATAGACGCGAATGAAGTAGAGAGGTAAAAGCGGCAAGAGTGTGCATCAGAAAACTAGACAAATATGGACACAGAGACGGGACCACGCAATATGGGTCAGGTCCTGTTTACTACAACTTATACATTATATACTGTCCACCATCCTAGACGAAAATAGGCTCACTTGTAATCCAGTAAGTTCGTAAATCGAGGTCGGGCTAAAGGCTCTATGATTTTTTACTGCTAAAAGTGGGCATTAACTGTCCCACTTGAGTAAAGCATGGGAACGTGTGGAGTAAAAAAAGGTCCAAACTCTCACCCAGAGATCCAAAGATGGGTCCTATGAGCTCTAAACTCCCTGCCAAGGTGATCGCTGGCGATCGCGTTTGCAGAGCGTGATCAAGATTATACACACACACACACACACACAAAACACACCCACACACACACACACACACAACACACACACACACACACACACACACACATTTAAAATATGCAAATACAAAAAACGTAGTTTACTATCAGAGTATATTATGCATTAAAAGTATGTAGGTTTTTTTTTTACTCCTCTATTAATTCACTTCACTAGCAGTCGGTACGTGTCACGATCAAGGCTGCGATTGGCACTGACTGGTGCATGGCATAAGCTGATTGGGAAGAGGAAGAGGAGTCAGTTTGTCAACCATATATCCAGCCCAGTAAATCAATAAGTCTGTCAGTCAACAGTCAATCAATCCTGATCAATTACTCACCAGGTAGTCAATCAGTCAGCCCAGTCAATCACTTAGTCAGTCACCCAATCCATCAGTCAGTCAGTCAGTTAACCCTCTAGTTAATAAATCAAACCAGCCAGTCAGTCAGCCAGTTACCCAATAAAACTAATCAGTCAGTAATTTAGTCAGACAGTTAGCCAATCAATTAACTCATCAACAGTCAGTAATCAGGTCGTCAGTCATTCAGTCAAGTTAATCAGTCAGTCAGTCCGTCAGTCAGTCACGGTGTGTTGGATGACCTGCATGACCTTCTCTCCTTTGTCAGTCATGAACCTGTGATCACACGAGGGGCAATTTCCAGCGATACGACATTTTTCTGAAACCCCCAGGCAGGCCCTCGCTAAAAGGTGCTTTGCCCTCATAAAGGAAATCACTTTACCAAACTCGGTGCCTCGGTGAAATTTGTTTTGGTTTTCAAAGAAACAAAAAGCGTTTGTTTTCCTCTTCCTCAATTTGAGGCTATAAATTTTTTATATCCCGTGTTGCTACACTTAAGCTTCATGTCAAGTCCAGAAGAATCTCAAGAGGTAACCCTACTGTGTTTCATCTTGAGAAAACTGAAGGACTTGACATGTGCTCATGAGTATGCGTGGCAGTCTCAAATCGGTTTTGTGCTCGGTGCTCTCGGGGACCCTGTAGAACTGTGGGATACCTTCAAACGTGAAACTCTACAGGCTGCCAAGGAGTGTATTGGGGAGCGCCCGAGGTCAAGGCGTGGTTTTGTCTCGACGGAGACGCTGGAGAAAATCGAGGAGAGTCGCGCTGCCAGCTGGCTGGGAACCGGGACCAGCACAGGGCTCTGTCACGCCGGACTAGAACCCTCCTGGGGAGAGATAAGGAGAGGTATGTCAGGAGTCTCGCTGAGGATGTCGAGGTCATTTGAACGCTAATGACCTCCGACCCGCCTACCGAGCCCTGAAGAAGCTCCGTTCCAAGTCTCCTTCTCGGGCGAGTGCTATTCGAACAAGCAGATGGGCGCCTCGTGTCGGACATGGATGGGCAGATGGCTCGTTGGGCTGAGTACTTTGGGCAGTTGTTCCGGTGGACCCTCCAACTGAGCAGCTTCACACCACGGGTTACAGGCAGTGGATGCCGATCCTCCCATTGACGAAACCGCACCCTCTCTTGACGAAGTCAGAGAGGCTGTAGCAAAGTTGAGGGGTGGAAAGGCAGCTGGTGTTTGTAATATCAGTGCGGAGCTCCTCAAAGCTGGGGGTGAGGCCATGATCCACGGATTGCATGCTGTCCCGACTGCCGTTGTGCAATCAGGTACCATTCCTCCTGACTGGAAAAGGGGGCTGGTCGTCCCTATCTGGAAAGGGAAAGGGGACCGTCAGGACTGCAACAATTACCGCGGTATTACACTGCTCAGCGTACCAGGCAAGGTGCTTGCCCATCTATTGCTGACACGGATTCGCAGCCATCTGGTGAGCATCAGAGACCTCAGCAGTCTGGGTTCACGCCTGGTAAGTCAACAACGGACCGTATCCTAGCGCTTCGTGTCCTGGTGGAACGCCGACGTGAGTTTCGACAGGGGATGCTTGCAGCCTATGTTGATCTCAAGAAGGCGTTTGACTCAGTGCATCGTGAGTCACTCTGAGATCTTCTGCGACTTCGAGGGATTCCTGCAAGGACTATTGGTTTGATAACTGGTCTGTATTCTGGGACTGAGAGTGCTGTGAAGTGTGGGGCAGGTGTATCCAGCTTCTTTCCTGTGAATACAGGAGTGAGGCAAGGGTGCGTCCTTGCCCCATCCCTTTTCAACGCTTGTATGGACTGGGTATTGGACAAGGTTGTAGATCAAAGTGATTGTGGAGCATCCGTTGGCAACACCAAGATCACTGATCTTGTTTTTGCCGATGATGCAGTAATCTTTGCTGAGTCGCTGGAGGTCCTGGTGATGGCTCTCGAGGCGCTGCACGAGGAGGCAAAGCCTTTGGGACTTGAGGTCTCCTGGCTCAAGACCAAGGTCCAGGTGTTTTGGAGACGTACTAGATGAAGCAGTACAGTCTGTTCATGCGTGTGGCGAGGACATTGAGATCTTGGAAAGTTTTACATACCTTGGTAGCGCAGTCCATAATGACGGCGGGTCACGTCAGGAAGTCTTACGGCGGATTGGCATAGCCCACGGTGTGATGGACTCGCTCAGCGGGAGTATTTGGCGTTGTCGGTACCTGTGCAGGAGGACAAAGATCCGGATCTTCAAATCGCTTGTGATCCCTGTCTTACTCTATGGTTGTGAGACATTGACACTAAAATAGTGACTTGAGAGACGAATCAATGCCTTTGGTAATAAGTGTCTTCGCAGAATCATGGGGTATCGCTGGGATGATTACGTGTCAAATCAGCGATTGCACCGTGAGACTGAATCGAGACCTATTACCTGCATAGACCGTCAGCGCCAACTTCGGCTATATGGGCATGTGGCACGCTACCCTGAAACCGATCCTTCCCATCGGGTTGTATCTGTAAGAGACAATCCGGCGTGGAGGAGGCCAAGGGGGCGCCCACAAGGCTCGTGGCTGGGGCAAGTTGATGTTTCTTGTCGAGAGCTGCTTGGTATGGGAAAGGAGCCTGCATGGGAACTCGCGCGTGTGGTACCCCGGGAGTGGCGTCGTAGGGTGGGCGAGGCGACGCGCCCCCCGGCGTATGCCCCCAATGATTGATTGATTGATTGTGGTCGCTGATTCTGTTTATACTTTATTATAAACAAAGTTTTCTATGATTTCACTCTTTTACTCTACGCTTTCTATAGTTTCTCTTTTTTCACGCTTGTTATATGGTTTCACTTTTTTTTACGTGTTTATTTACGGCTTCATTTCTCATCTAAGCATGTTTTCTGTGGTTTCACTTTTTTCAAACAATATGTCATGTTTTCATTTTTTCAAGTTTTAATGGTTTCGCCCCTACTTCCACAATGTGTTCTATGGTTTCACTTATCTACGCACCGTTTAGTCACAGAGTTATATATGTATGTATAACTCTGTGCTTTTAGTATGATTTGAATTCCTTGCACAACTGTTTGTATGGTTCCAATTTCTTAATGTTTTTCATAATTTCGCCTTTTTTACATACCATTTCTATGGTTTCACTATTTTACACAATATTTTGTTGTTTTTTTACTTATTCACACAACTTTTTATAATATGGTTTCACTATCTTTCCACACTTTTTTATGATTTTACATTTTTTATGCAACTATGGTTTCACTTTTTTAACATTTCAGTTTGTATGGTTTCACATTTTGACAGTTTCTGTGGTCTCACTTTGATACACAATGTTCCCACTGGTTTAATTATTGTTTATACGAATATGATTTCAGCTTTTAACATTATGTTTTATCTGATTATAATCTCTCTAATTCATGTGATTCATAACATATTTGGGGAAGCGATAGCAGTGTTGTTAGCGTCTCCGAGTGGCGTTCTCGGTGACCCGAGTACGATCCCCGATGAGAACTAAAATCCATTTAAAATCTTTCTGCCATCGTCGAGTGGCCTAAGAACGCCCACATGCTGCCCAATAACTCTACCTTCGATTGCGAGTGCATCGGAGGACACAGGGGGGCGACATGAGTCTCTACATAATCACAGGCGTCACTATAATAAACCTGCCTGCGCCACCACGGGCGAGGGCCAACCATCACAGCCCTCATGTGATCCTCCAGGGCCAACCATCACAGCCCTGGAGGTCACTGCCTACAGGCGCTATAGGCATAAATGTAACAAAAAAAAAAAAATTGTCTCTATATTCAGATGTTACGCGTGATAATAATGTGCAAAATGTGTGTTATATGTGTTGAGTATAATTAGGAGCATTGTAGTAACACAATCGATGTGCGTAACTCAGAAATTCTCCTCAACGCGCCTGAACTCATTCCTATCCTTTTGAATGTGTAAAAAATTAGTGTAGACGAATATATTTCCTGAGAGTTACACTTCTTTGTTGTGCGCAAATAATCTTAACAAAATCTTGCGAGGAGATATTCTCATTCTCCATAATAACCATGTGGTATCTGCGTAGCGGTATGCTCTTTAGCGTGCATGCACGGTGTAATAACTTAATCATTCGTAAAGAAAATATTTTGTCCGAAATGGACGTTAATTGGTAGCGAACAAAGCAAGTTCTTCCCTTCATCAACAACATGCCATTACAGCGGCAGCACACGACATGGAGAGAACTCCTTGATCGCGTGAATGTTTGCCGACCTCAAGCCGGCTAGAATAATATTTACCAAAGACATTGTTACTGAGTATTCTTTGTAATAAGCCTTTGAGTGCAGAAATATTGCAACACCTCAAGACAGGGGATTATTGTTTAATATGTATACGACACATATTAAACGAATTACAGCAAATTAATGTGAATCCTTAGAGTAAAAACATCAAGAAAATTGATGTATCATTTCAACATCGGCTACACCTTTTCACTCTCAAATTAAAACAACTGAACTTAAAATAAAAACAACTGAACTTAAAATTAAAACAACTGACCTTAAAATTAAAACAAGTGAATCTCAAATTAAAACAACTGAAGTTTAAATTAAAACAACTGAGGTTTAAATTAAAACAGTTGAAATTTAAATTAAAACAACTGAAGTTTATATTAAAACAACTGAAGTTTAAATTAATATAACTGAACTCCAAATTAAAATAACTGCGAACTTCAAATTAAAATAATTTAATTTCAAATTATAAGAAAAAATTCATCTATTATATTTTGAAATTCATTTGTTTTATTTTGAATTTCTGTTGTTCTAATTTGGGAGTGAAAAGGTGTATTATGAAAACCCTCAGAAAAGTAACATATTTCTTCCTGCAACTTTTTCTTATCTTAACCAAAGTGCTGCCAGCAAAGGGAGGAGAGGGAAAAAATATTTTATTAAAAGATAAACCATTCTTTTAAATATTTTTACAGAGCATACTACATAGATAAAGCAACACAGGATGAAGTAACGTATAGCTATTCCGTGTATGTTAGTACACATAATGTAGTTATACAAAAGAAAACAAAAGTTACATTTTTGGCACTCAAATTTTGTTACCACTCAAAATGTTTTGCCACTAAAAAATATTTGGCACTCAAAAATGTTTGGCACTCAAATTTTTTTGGCACTCGAAAATGTTTGGTACTCAAAAATGTTTGGTACTCAAAAAAAATTGGCACAAATTTTTGGCACTCAAATATTTTTGGTACTTAAAATTCTTTGGCACTCAAAATATTTTGACACTCAACATTTTTTGGCACTCAAATTTTTTTGGCACTCAAAAAATATTGGCTCTCAAATGTTTTTAGCACTCAACTTTTTTTGGCACTCAAAAAATGTTTGGCACTCAAAAAAAATGTTCGCACTCAAAATTTTGGCACTCAAACATTTTGGGCACTCAAACATTTTGGGCACTAAAAAATGTTGCCATTTTATTGCTAGCGAGTGAAGGAGGAGTGACAGCCTGGGGGTACTACGTAGTACCCTCAGGCTGTCACTCCTCCCTCACTCGCTAGCTATAAAATGCCAAAATATAAAATGCTTTATGCATTTAAAATGCAAAATGCTTTTGTATAACTACAGTATGTGTACTAACTAACATACACGGAATAGCTGTACGTTAATTCATCCTGTGTTGATTTATCTATGTAGTATGCTGTGTAAAAATACTTAAAAGAATGATATATCTTTTCATAAATAATTTTTTCCCTCTCTTCCCTTTGCTGGCAGCACTCTGGTAAAGATAAGAAAATGTTTGTAGGAAGAAATATGTTACTTTTCTGGGGGTTTTCATAATACACCTTTTCACTCTCAAATTTGAACAACAGAACTTAAAAATAAAACAAATTAATTTCAAAATATAATTAATGAATTTTTTTTTTTAATTTGAAATTCAATTATTTTTATTTGAGATTCACTTGTTTTAATTTGAAGTTCAGTTGTTTTAATTTGAGAGTGAAAAGGTGTAGTTCTTTTTAAATTTTTCGTAAATAACATGTGTTAAAATCATTGTTATCCTATCATGAACATAGTATATTCCAAAAGCAATCGTATATTTTTCCCACAGCCACAAGTCAGGTTAAAAATATGGGGAAAATGTAAATACTGGAAAAATCGAAAATGATTGGAGTGTGCGACGCGGAATGCATGTCATCGCCCAACAAGCGGATCAGAAATTAGAGTTTCATATGTTAAAATCACGTCAGGTTGTCGAAAACATGCGCATATGCTTCTCTGTGCGCATCATCAATCGCTGATCTTCAAGTTAAGTGATCGCTGTCTGTGTTCATATTTTACAATATTAATCCAGAAACGCGTTTTTAAACAAGACCTTAAAAATTCACTGTGGCACTTATAGACATTCACAATATTTTATCAAACAAGAAAAAATCAAGTCCAACAGTGCAAATATTCCGGTTCTTGCTTTTTCTAAGTAGTATACCATTTGCCAAGGATGAATGTTGTATTCCCATGTTGAATCTATGCCACAGTTGTACCTCAGACAGGAATTTAACACCAGCGTTCATATCAACAGTCAACACACGTCCGTCTCTCCCCCCCCCCCCACTCTCTCTCTCTCTCTCTCTCTCTCTCTCTCTCTCTCTCTCTCTCTCTCTCTCTCTCTCTCTCTCTCTCTCTCTCTCTCTCTCTCTCTCTTTTAATCCCTTTTTCGTACATTCGTGTTTTCTTCCTTTCAGAACACGACGGCGAATTTCAAAGAATAAAAGGGGCAATTCAATTGATACGAATCTTTTAAAAGAAACTACTCGGAAAAATAGCTACACACATACATACTTACATACAGACATGCATGCATACATACTTACATACAGACATGCATGCATACATACTTACATACAGACATGCATGCATACATACTTACATACAGACATGCATGCATACATACTTACATACAGACATATACATACATACATACATACATACATACATACATACATACATACATACATACATACACACACACATACATACATACATACATACATACATACATACATACTTACATACATACATACATACATACACACATACATACATACATACATACATACATACATACATACATACATACATAAAGCTAAATTTTGCGTTCTCTAATGTGCACCACAAAGCTAAGTACACTGGATGAGGAATGGAGGCAAAAGAACATTAAGTGCAGGACTGGAGGGACAAAAAATCACCATACCTTAATAGAAATGGCTTTGTTCTTTAAGCATCACGTTTGTTTATCATGGTACTAATACTATTACACTCAAGGCGAAATACAACTTAAGACTTAAGGGAACTATCGCTATACAACACTGATCGATGTACTGTACGTATGCACCATCTTCCTTTTAACTTCAAGCACCTGTCCCGGCAGCATATTCTCCATGCGTTCGCCCTTTTCGGCAGGCCGCTCGCGAATTTTTTTTTTACTTTCGGTTAAGGTTAGGTAAAGTTAAGTTAGGTTACGTTACAATTCCTATAACTCAAGTGCGATTTTGTGTGGGAATCACAATGAGGTTATTTTCAAGAAAATCCTGTGGTTAGTTTCGGAGCTACAGCCATGCGTAGAGGGCCGCCAACCTGCCGAAAAGGGCGAACACATGGAGAATATGCGTCCCGGCAGCATATTCCCATCTCTATGCGAGTATGTGGTTTCCGAGTGAAGACGCTTGGCTATAGCTCCAAAACTAACCATAAGATTTTTTTCGAAAATACTCTCATTGTGATTCCCATACAAAATTACCATGTGATAACCAATTATACCTAACCTACCCTATCCGTAACCAAACGCAACCTAACCTAATGTGTTCAAGAGTAAACGCCACATACTCTTCCAGAAAACGGGAATATACGTCCCGGCAAGGTTCTATGCTCTTCCACTACCATATGTACACCATACAGCGTCAACACCTTGAGGAAATCTAAAAACCAGTTTATATCTTTACCACCACTCATCAAGCCACCCTAACACCACTCATCAAGCCACCCTTAACACCACGCATTTACCCGCGCCTCAAGGGCCCCAAGATGCAATTTGGGTCGAAACTGATTTATCATCGACCCCACCAGGCCCACCATGACGTGCTGCTCCTCTCAACTCCTCGTGCCTCTCACACACACACACACACACAACACACACATCAGCACGTGTTCGCGCGCACGTACAGAGACAAAGATAGTAAAGCAGACAGATATACAGACAGAGATGGAAAGTTATATTGTATTGATTCATATAGAAATATATTTTTTCCTACAAAGTGTGTGTGTATGTGTGTGTGTGTGTGTGTGTGTGTGTGTATGTGTATGTGTATGTGTGTGTGTGTGTGTGTGTGTGTGTGTGTGTGTGTGTTGTGTGTGTGTGAATAATGTCATCCAAACTCCTGCATGAAACGTGAAGGAAGAATTGTGGGCAAACTATCTGCAGGTTTTTTTTCATTTGATAAATATGTCTTCAAACTTTGCTATTGCGCCGCGAAGTAATTTCAAGGCGAGGTGAATTGCTCCCCAGAGACAGGTTCCCACGCGTGCCATTTCCTGGGTGACTAGGCATGCTGGGGGGAGGCATGTCAATACACTCTCACTTTGCGCCGAGCACATGCAATATTCAACCTACAACAAAAAGCAACAACACCGAGGCCGCACAATGGTTGGGGGAACACGCACTTCATGGACCATTAACACCACAAAATATTATTTTCTATGACATTTTTCAAACAAGTTCTGCCAATGGACCCGTTTACTCTACTTGAGGTAACGATTGATTTGAAATCTTCAAGCCTCATATAGTTGGGCAGTGATGCTGATTTTTCTATGTGAAAAGTATTTTTGATGATACAGCCAATTTAAGTACAGGAAAATTTATACGCTCTAAAACGACTGGCGCCATGTTATGACGTCAACAGCGCAGACAACAGAGCAAAACAGCTGTGAAGCGGCCGCTACTATAGGCGAATTTTGGTGAAGAAGCCGTAAGAAGCTGCTTCTTGCAGCTTGCGTTTTCTTTTAAATGTGCGGGGCATTTTTAAGAAGCCGGCTTCTTACGGATTGGGCCCAGCTGGTCAAGCCGTAAGAAGCCATAAGAAGCGAGAGCCGGGGCCCTCGCTTACCACGGCTTCTTCCCGCTTGTTGCCGTGGCCCGGGAAAATAACAACAAATATGGCGGGGAGGGCAGAGATTCTGACACAGTGAGTATGGGCCCCCGTAGAAATACTGAAATTACAGATAACAGGACACAAGTAAACACAAAAGATGTACATTCAGAAGCATGGACATACCTTAAGACCACGAACAAGAATATAAAAGGGTTTAAATGACACGACAGGACAACTTTAAAACTAGTGAAAGAATGATCATGTCTTATCAGGCTGACGATAGGGCCTAGCTGCGACGTAGTAGTTTTTGCTGAATTTCACTGATAATATGGCAAATTAGCCTGATTTGTACTTTAGTAGCACGGGCTTAACTTTCGGACCACACTAATAGAGCTAAAATGGAATGACTGGTGATAGGAGAGCGTCGTCTGGTGAAATCATTTTTCTCGAGTCTTTTTAACATTAACACAAACGTTGTTTTTTCTAATTTTACTAATTATGCAATCAAAACAGACCGGAAACGTTTTCGCTGATTCATTCTGCTCCAATTTTTGGTTCTTAGAGATCTCTCACACTTGTTGAGAACGTGAAAATTGTTGGAACTCTCGCCGACGGAGACAAAGAGTCCATAACCTTCACCATCATCCGAATTCCCCCAAAAAACATTGCAAGATATCTAAGTATGCATTACTTTACTGTTGACGGACATGAACAATATTAATGTGTAGGTAGAGGTGCTGATAGGTATTTGGAAATACTAGCATTGCGTGAGGGAAAATCTTAAGAACAAGGGCTCCACGGTAAGTTTGACCCAAATGTTGGCTCTATGTGTTTATACTTACTGTCCTTAACACATCTGTTTAGATTTTAATGAGTGCCGATCCTTACTTTGCCTACATGGCCGATATTAAAATTCAGGTTCTTGAGAAAAACTAAGTCCAGTAGGGTTAGGTTTAGGTCAGGTCAGTTAGGTTAGTGCACAGCCCGATGGGCTCGAGGGGGGTGCTAGGTTTAGGTCTGTAGAGTTTTGGTCATCTTTAGAAAAAAGGCTCAACCTCCTATCTTCTTCTTCTTCTTATAGACAACAAGCTTGGGGACATGGTGGAAACCGGGGTTTTTGGGTGGGGAGCACCATATAAGGGAAATATGGCCCCGATAAAGTCTATGAACTAGGGAAATTTCCCTAGTTTTTGTTTTTTTTTTTGGGGGGCCATTTTTTCCCTTATGGGGTGTGCTCCCCCACCCAAAAACCCGGGTTTCCACCATGTCCCCAAGCTTTTTGGCTATAAGAAGAAGAGATAGGGGGTGGAGCCCTTTTTCCCTTAAGATTTACCATATATATATATATAAAATATATATATATATATATATATATATATTTTATATATATATATATGGGGGTATTTCTGTATTTTTTTGGGTTAAATTAGTATGTTTTATGAAAGAAGGATTAATAGCTATTATTTGGTGTACCTGATTTTTATGTTGAATTAATTAATGGTGTAAATGATGTACTCTCGCATTGACGAACAAATGGGGAAGGATGCGAGGTTATAATTATCCGATTGATCCGAACTTTTCGCATAAAACAAATTGTGGTCGTTATATGAGGTGAAGTTCCCTATTTCCGACTAATTCCGTGTATCGTGAACTTTGTCCGTTACATCTAAAACGAAAGTTCGTACACTTACATACATGCAGCCATCACAAATACTAACACGAATACAGGCAATTAAAACAATCAGAACCGTACAACGCATATACTAAACCCTTATTGGGTAAAAGCACGCATATAACCAGACTGGCAGAAAAAGTGTGAAGCCGATATTTTGTTATCTAAAGGTCCGTAAAGCGAGGGTTCAGTGTATACACTAAACTTTGAAAAAGTACTACAGGAGCATCAGTTGTATATACCTAATACTTCGGTTTTGGTGACATTTAAATAGGATTAGGTTATGGGTCAAGAGTGTTTTTTCGCATATAGGAAATCAAAATTATGAAACTAGTTATGAGAAATTGTATTTGTTGAATATGAATGTTAATCGTATTTACTGGCTACTTTGGTTTGCAATTATCACCAATCATTTTTACACTGGCCCTTTTGTGCATTAAAATCTGAGGTTTAAAAACATTTTTTATTTTAGTGTATAGTTTTGGGTTATTTGCTTCTGTTATTAATTTTTACTTGTCTTATAAAAATTCTATAAAGGGACACATCAACAAATACTTTTTATATTATTTGCTTTCCTTGTATATTTACCCGTTTTCATCCCATAAAGGTGGCAAATATCGTAAAATTTAGGATGAAACTATGAAAAATGACTATTGTCATGTATGAACAAACACTCATAATGTCTGTCTGTCTCTATTTCCTTTCATGGCAAGGGTTTAATCTGCAATAGTAACACAGTCTATGTTTCAGGTATGTATGTGCCGTTGCATGAAGTGTTATCCGACCGAAGATAAGGAGAAGACTCTGAGAGAAGGAGTGAGAGGGGGAGTAAATAAAAAAATAAATATCTTATTTCCTGAAATGGTTTTTACTATCAAAATTACATCACAGATGTTCTATGCAATATATACTAAAATGAAACTTCTGAAAATCACGCAAATAAAAAAAAATACATAAAAAGAAAGTCAACGAACTTAAAAAGGGAAAATTTAAATTTTAACATTAAACAATAAGACTAAATCCTTCAATATCTTTAAATACTACTAACATATGCAACTGCTATTTGATATGGGGAAAAAAATTATAGTTCACTTTTTGGGTCAATTAAAAGTAAATTTATAAGTCAAGACTTAAAAAGTGTAGACTTCCATAATTAATGATGCATGAAGGCAAATTGTTGCATAGTTTAAGGCCTTTGTACAGTGATGGGTCTGGCACCAGTCTGTTCTGGCTCTTGGCACATAAAGGTCTTTTTGCTGCCCTTTTTTGTACTGGCTGTATTTTCCCTGACAATGGAAAACTAGATACCACTCCGGATACAACCCATTGACAGCCTTATAAAAAGCGAAACATTTTTCATAAATATATCTGTCTTTAATTGTTAATCACTTTAACTCTTTATGATAGGAGTAAAGTGATCCTTCTATCTTGCTCCTCCATGCTAGTTTAGCTGCAATTTTTGGGAGTTTTAAAACACTAAAAAGTAAAGTTGAGAAAAGTATTTGTTGAGTCCCCTATAAACCCAACAGTAATTCATTAAGCTGAGAGAGAGAGGAGAGAGAGAGAGAGATTAATTTAATGCCAAAATTAGCCAAGAAGAAAACAGCCCCCCCATCTTCCAAGCAAATATAAATCAGGGCCCAACCCCCAAAGCGGAAAATCCCGGGCACTGGCGGGGAGATGATGGCCAGTTAATGAATCCCTCATTATACCTGAACCCTTGCCATCAGGTGCAACAGTTATAAAAAAATAAGTCACTAATGTGGAACTCGACCCAGCCAGCCCCATATGATGTCCGTAGGTGCCCGCCTCTTTACCTTGCCCTATTAATAGTCCTTGGTTTATTTGGGGAAAAAAAACATTAATGTGAAGGATATGTGTTGTTATCCATTCACAATATCGTCAGTCATTTATCGTAAATTATTAATGGCTTTCATTCGACGGTACACTTTCGTCAGTGTGGTTTTTTTGTTTACCCAAATTTTATCAGCTGTAAGCGCCGAGCTGGCGAGCCTCGAACACTCCTGTCAGCCGTTCTGGCGAGGCACGAAAACGAGAGAAAACCGCAAGAAGCCGTAAGAAGCCGGCTTCTTACGGCTTCTCTCACCAAATTCGCCTTATATGTACTACCTACTAATACACCAACTTGCATTACCCCTACTACCGCAAGATGACCAGAAATCCTCCTTCAAGTGATGTATAGGTATTCACTGTGTTTGTGAATATGTAAATTGTAGTTTATAAGGAAAAAGTGGATAGACAGAGATAAGTGGCCCGTGACACCAGACAAGTGATGACTTCTGGGATCGGCATTCCTTATAGGAGCTTAAATGAACCTGCAATGACATGTAAAGCTAGACAGATAGACGAACTCATAGAAGAACAGGTAGAAATGTAGGGGCTTTCTTTCCCCACATAAGCAAAACATACACCCTTCGTCACTCTACTCACCACTACAACCTTTACTAACCATACATTTCTACCTGTTCCTCTATGAGTTCGTCTATCTGTCTAGCTGTACATGTCATTGCAGGTTCATTAAGCTCCCTATAAGGAATGCCGATCCCAGAAGTCATCACTTGTCTGGTGTCATGGCCACTTATCTCTGTCTATCCACTTTTCCTTATAAACGACAACTTACATATTCACAAACACAGTGAATACCTACTACATCACTTGAAGGGATTACTGGTCATCTTGCAGTAGTAGGGGTAATGCAAGTTAGTAAGGTTAGTTAGGTTAGTAAAATAAAACTATAATTTTACAAGGGTAGGTTAGTTTAGTAATTATTTTTTTATGGGGGTCTCGCTATGAGGTTATTAGTGAGATTAGGTTAGGTTAGGTTATAGTGAGGTTAGATTAGTAATATTAAAAATTATATTTTGAGGGTCCAGGGGAGTCGTTAAGGAGGGGAGGGGGTGAAGGGGCATCTCCCCCCACTTTATAATTACAGTTTAGAGGTATCTGAAGGGATCTGTGAAGGTCTGGAGGAAAAAACACTCTAATAAGGGTGGGAAAGGACTCTAGAATTTTACCTAACTCACTGCGTGTTGTATACTTAACATGAAAAACCCAGCCTGTCTCATCCCTACCTCAAAAGCCTTGCATACTGCATACTACTCCCGCAACTTATCACAGCTCAGCTAAAGCCCCACAGCTACATATCATTTGCAAGTTACTTATCCATGCACAAGTAGGCTACATACATTAATAATACATCAAAATGGTCTTCACAGCAATAGTATGAATTTTCCTTCATCAAGAAATCACGCCTTGCAGACATCCACCACTGTTTCCTCTTTTTCTTGTCTTTAGGCATAGTTATGAACACATTCTCTGGAGTTTTAATTGTGGTGTTTTTGCACATTAACACAAAACAAGCATAATATGTTCTTTTTGTCTGGGACATGTTGAATGCATCGATAGGTACTGCGGTCTGCTGAGCCACAACAAGCCGATCAGCTGATCAGGCGAGATCTGAGTCTGCGCTTACTACGTCACAACCAATCACAGCGCGTTCCGCCGTGTTGTGATATTTTGGCCCAAAAAAAGCCATGTATTTCATTTATGGTGCATTTCTCAGCAAAAAGAATATGAGTACAGTGATATGTAGCCTATATTGCACCCAAAGCTTCATAATACTCCGTGTTTTAGGTGTGAGTAAACGGGTCCATTAAATCAGTAGCTATTGTATTTCTGATTCTTGCTAATTAATATATTTTATTTGTGCTAACATGAACATGAACATTTTCACGACCCATTAACCATGTATGATAAAAAACATCGCGCTGTCTAATTTGTTTACGATCATCATGCAAATAGCCGTGCATCGGGCGCATGGGTGTTGCTGGAGACTATAATCAAGCAGCAAGTGTGGGTTCGGCATCCTTGGCATAGGGCAAAAGATGGGAGAGTTGAACTCCCAGAGGAAAAATCTGAACCATCACGTTCCCTCGCCGTCTTCAATCTCATTCCAGTACTTCTTGCCACAATAATGGGAAATCCAGCCTCCAGGTGCAGTTATAATACGAGAGGAAAAGAGCCGTTCGCTTCCCCACCCGACACGGCCTACACACACCCAAGCTGAGGAAAAGGAAAAAAAGATACGCCACCCACCTATTGATGCTCTGCTATGATGCTCATCTCCGTTATATACTATAGTGGCCGTCTGACACACCGTCTGCTTCTCCCGGGGTTATGGATGCCGAAGAGCTACCAAGTTGCCAACCTCAGCCTCTCATCTCAGGCCGCCGCCTCTCAGGTGGGAGAGTCTCACCGCTGAGTCAAAGAGGCAGTGCCAACGTGGCCACCGAGATGATCTCTCGGTGGTCTCGGTGCCAAGCCCCTCACGAGATATAAAGCAACACTAATCTTTCTTCAGTTTAAAATAGTTTGACCCAGTGTTCTTATTGGATATTCGTGTGATCCAAATGACAAAACTACACTATATGATGAGGCAAAAATTGACCATCAAGGCAACATACGCACTTCAATTTGGCGGGAGTCTGATTTGACTAGCATCATAGCATGCGGTGCTGCGTAATAGCTACATTTCTATTTTTGTACTATATCATGTTTATTTAGTTACTATAGCACACAGTTTGTGATGTTAGATTTTTTACATTTATTCCAATGATATTTTAGACTATAACTCTTATAATTGAGAAAACTACTTAAGAAGGTGAGTTGACGACTTTTGGCTGACAGCGAGCGTTCTGTAAACAGAACAGTATTAGCGTATTTTCGCGACCGCTCTGGCCCGGTCTGGACTGGGCTAGTCCCGGGCGGTCACTGTTTTTGCGAGGCAGTCTAGAACGGTTCAGCCCAGTCCAGGCTGGTCCGGCCCACATACCAGGACCACCTTGGACCAGTGTGGGGAGAACTGGCGCATGCGCAACTACAGTCAGCGGGGGAAAGGGGACCAGGAGCTTCTCGTGGTGCTGATAAGCATGAAACACCATGATGGCCGACCATAAGACTAAAGTATCACAGGGGTGGTAGTTGTAAAGTCTTCAGCACAGGTTAAAAGGCGGACGACAAAAAGGATATTGACAAGATGGACGCCTGCCGCCTCCACAGTTCAGTTCAGTACCGCCCACTCGATCCCCCAGCCAATAGGAACGACGAATGGGACGGGGCCAGTCTCGATGTATTTCGCGACCATCAGTCCACCCTGACCCGGTCCGACTGGACTGAACCAGGGCGGTGAACGTCACGAAAATGCGCTATATGTTGTGTGACGGAGTTGACACGCCTTGTTTTTAACATTTACGTAGCTAGCGTTCAGTGCTTTTATACGCTGTTTGGGTCTTCGGCGCTGAACGAAGGTATGTGTTTCGTATAATGCTTGGATCTGACCATAATCATGGCTGTGAATATTGAGAGGAAAGCTTTACCTAGGTAATCAAAGTGAAATTTGCCATTTATCTCAACTTACGCTGGTACACATTATCCGCCCTGGTTATCTCTGCATTATGGTAATTGTTCCTTGTGTGGGTCTCAGTTGGTGTTATGGGTGGTCTATTGCCTTGATGGGCCTCCAGTGGCGGGGAAAGATCATGCTGTGTTTTGTCAAAATACTGTAATGTGCTCTGTGCTCTACAAGTACATTTCCACTGTAATTATATATTATGTATGGTATTTGGGTAGTATTCCAGATGAACACCGAATGGACCCTACCATAACTACGTCACGGTTTGTTTACATCGGTGCATTGTGGGATAAGGCGGGGTCGCCGCGGGTGGACCTACGAATAGGTATGTGCATATTCTCCGATTTCACGCTTGACAACTTTGTCAACATTTCAGCTCAGCCCCGTTTTCTTTTCATCGAAATTGGCAAATTTAGCGCAAAGTTGTGTTTGTGAACCCCCTAAGAAATCAGTTTTTTGTGTGTTTTCCTGTGATTGCACGAGCTTACACATGATTTGATGACGTAGTACACACATTGACCCCTCAACTCGTTGCAGAAACAATTCTCGAAAATTCTCGAACATTTCTGAAATCACGTACATTCCGCGAAAATGGAGATGTGTTTCGTGACAGGTCGCCAAAACGCTCGTCAATTTTGCTGAAGGCGAGTGAAATCAATCTTGAAACTAATAAAATAAGTTTCTTTAGTTATTTGTCCGTCTATATGTCGAATTTGATAAGTTTTTTATCGAGTAGCAACAATTTTATTAGGCTATCTGTAATCGATGTCAATGCACTGTTTTCATTTCGTTGTTCGTTCGTTCTGTTTGTTTGTTTGGTAATTATGGAGAGAGTTTCGCGTTCGTTTTCAGAGCACCAACTACTTTTTCTTGGCCTACAATAGGTGCTTGTTCTAATGGTGCTAGTTTTATTTTGCGCAAACCAAAAAAAAAAAAAAAAAAAAAAAAAAAGGAAAAGAAAAAAAAATGAAACCTAACCTAACCTTATATGTTTTAATGAAACCTAACCTAACCTGAGTGTTCTTGGCTGAGTGTTCATTATGCCAAATTTTTATCGGTCACAATCATCCTATTGCTTTTATAAGACAAAAATATGCCCAAAGGCGAACTTCTATTTGATGTAACTTTCTTATTTTAGGTCCTAGAAGGGTCATCTTGGTGTCATTGGAAAGTTTGTTTCAAGACCTTTCCACTGATACCTCTTGCAATAGCATTTAACAACTTTGATATTTTTTGCCACAGCTACTACGAATGGAAAACTACGGCGATGCAAGAATTTAGAGTTATTTGCGCGAAATTGATATTCCAGGTGCTATATTACTGTGCTCTGTTTCTCGCTGACAACACTATAAGAGAAGACCTGAGGTAATGGCTGATGTGCAGAGGCTTCTAAACCAAGAAAACAGAGTTATAACAGAGCCTGGTCAAAAGGTAAGCAACTGGTAGGTACGTAATGTGTCCCTACCACCTGCTTACTTCTTAATGAGACTCTGCTGTGACTGTTTTCCTGGTTTAGAAGCCTTTGCACATCAACCATCACCTCAGGTCTTCTCTATGTTGTCAGCGAGCACGGAAATATAGCACCTGGAATATCAATTTCGCCCAAAACAACTCTAATTTTTTTCATCGTCGTAGTCTTCTCTTTGTAGGCTGTACATATTCATGTTATGATATTATTAAATACCTATTAATTGAGTTCCTTTTGTTGTCTTTCCTCATAATAAGTAGTGGTACATCTTGGTTTAAGTGTTACTTGACGAGCCAATGAATACTCTTGAGTCTATAACCAACATCACCAACCTTAGCTTTGATTTATCTTATTACTCCATCCATAAACAAGTTGCATAACCACGGTGACATTACCCATCCTTGCCATCCATGCATGGTACTGTCGTCTACCGATATTTTTATCCCTACACAAATCGGGAAAACTCGCCGACAGTAATGGTTAGGTTGGTATCCGGTCATTTCGCCCACATGCCATTCGCCACACCATAGAGTCATTTCGCCCACAGGTCAATTTGCCCACACTATGGAGTCATTTCGCCCACACTATGGAGTCTATAGAGCTAGGAGGTTAGGTTATATTTGTTTTAGTGTGTCGAGAACCCCCCAACCCCCCGCTAGGAGGTTTGGTTAGATTTGTTTAGGTTAGGTTAGGGTAGGTTAGATTTGGGTAGTTTAGGTTAGATTTGGTTAGGTTAAGTTAGATTTGGTTAGGTTAGGATAGGTTAGATTTGGTTAGGTTTGGTTAGATTTGGTTAGGTTAGGTTATCGGGGGTCAAGCCCCCTGCTAGGGTAGGTTAATTTTGGTTAGGTTAGTTTATTTTGGTTAGGCAATTTTCGTCATTTCCCCCACAAGACATTCGTCCACATGTAAGTCAATTTGCCCACATATAAGAGTCAATTCGCCCACTCTAAAGTCAATTCGCCCACACGATCCATGTCACGGAGTCATGTAACTATATCTTCCTCTGGCAGAAATGGAATGAACCACCAGTAACCTTGGGCGAAATGACGGTAAATTTCTAGTGTTTGCCCATGCTCTCCCCACTTCCCCCAAACAAGTTTGGGGACCTGTGGGAATGCAGGGTTTTCGGGTGGGAACAAATTATGCGTCGGAAACACGTAATTAAAGAGTTGTGTAGGGGGGGTAAAATTCCCTAGATCTAGGTAATTTCCTTATATCTAGAGAAAATTGCCTAACCAAAATAAACCTAACTAACCAAAATTACCTACCCTAGCAGGTGACCCACCGATAACCTAACCTAAACTAACCAAATCTAACCTAACCTAACCTAACCTAACCAAATCTAACCTATCCTAATCTAACAAAATCTAATCTAACCTAACCTAACCAAATCTAATAGGTTAGATAGGTTAGATTTGGTTAGGTTAGCTTAGGTTAGATTTGGTTAGGTTAGGTTATCGGTGGGTCAGCCCCCTGCTAGGGTAGGTTAATTTTGGTCAGGTTAGGTTTATTTTGGTTAGGCAATTTTCGTTATTTCGCCCACAAGACATTTCGTCCACATGTAAGTCAATTCGCCCACATATAAGAGTCAATTCGCCCACTCTATAAAGTCAATTCGCCCACACGATCCATGTCACGGAGTCATGTAACTATATCTTCCTCTGGCAGAAACGGAATGAACCACCAGTAACCTTGGGCGAAATGACGGTAAATTTCTAGTGTTTGCCCATACTCTCTCACTTCCCCCAAACAAGTTTGGGGACCTGTGGGAATGCGGGGTTTTCGGGTGGGGAACAAATTATGCGTCGGAAACACGTATTAAAGAGTTGTGTAGGGGGGTAAAATTTCCTAGATCTAGGGTAATTTCCTTATATCTAGAGAAAATTGCCTAACCAAAATTGTCCTGGCGACTTTACTCTTATCTACGGTTGTGGATGCAAAATCCATAACATTTTTATATGTCCTGTACTCTTTTATTTTGTGCAGAGATGTTAGGAAAATCACAGATATGCTGTAAAAAGCGATGAGGATGTGTTTTAAATAGGAAATACATTAAACAGTGATCAATTTAGGGTTGTAGAGGCAATGTAGACGCTAGTGGATGCTGTTTAGTAAATACTAAACAGCGTCCACTAGCGTCTACAACCCTAAATTGATCACTGTTTTAATGTATTTCCTATTTAAAACACATCCTCATCGCATTTTACAGCATATCTGTGATTTTTCCCTCGCATTTTCATACCAACCCCACACCGATCAGGGTCTAGTGGACGGAAAAGCCATAACATTTTTATATGTCCTGTACTCTTTTATTTTGTGAAGAGATGTGCAGAGATGTTAGGGAATCACAGATATGCTGTAAAAAGCGATGAAGATGTGTTTTAAATAGGAAATACATGAAACATTGATCAATTTAGGGTTGTAGACGCTAGTGGACGCTGTTTAGTAAATACTAAACAGCGTCCACTAGCGTCTACAACCCTAAATTGATCACTGTTTAATGTATTTCCTATTTAAAACATCCTTATCGCATTTTACAGCATATCTGTGATTTTTTCGCATTTTCGTACCAATTCCCCACACCGATCAGGGGTCTAGTGTAATGGTTCCCAACCTTTTTTGTCCCATTCCCCCTTTTCCAGTCCACTTTTCCACCTGTGGACCCCTACAACGAAATAGGCTAAGCCAGCAAAATTAATAGAAGATTTTTCTGCAAAAAATGAATACGTTCATGTAAATGCCTTGCCCTGTTATGCTGATTAAGCTGTAGGCCTATTTATATGAAAACAGAACACTTTTCTGTTCAGCAGACTTATATTTAAGTATAATACATAAGAATAATGTCATGTTATTGTTGTTATAGTTGTAGGTATTGTACGCAAAAGCTATCCTTATAATACTTGCCTTATTTTTGAGCTTGCAAGCACATATATGAATAAAAGAAAAAAAATCACATAACCAAACACATCAGTTTCACGTTTTTAAAACAGCAATCTTAAGTATAACAAATTCACGTAACAGAAATAGATATTCCCAAGATTAAAGACAAATAAAATAAAATTATCAACAAGGTAGCTTATCGCCAGGGTTGTGAACTGTACGATAATTATCGTATTTGTAGGATAATTTGACTATCCGTACGATGTACGATGCATGGTTGATAATCGTACACGAAAATCCGATAATTGATTCACAAATATAATTACATTATAAAGTCATACAATATTGTCATCGAAAAAAGAAAAAAAATGTCGCTGTCAACTTCCGAGAGAGAGAGAGAGAGAGAGAGAGAGAGAGAGAGAGAGAGAGAGAGAGAGAGAGAGAGAGAGAGAGAGATTTGAGTTTGACTTTTAGTCCTTTGCATGACATGCAAACATTTGGACATGGACATGACATACATTTGGACCGTTGCTTGCCACATTGGAACGCAGATTGTGTGAGGTATTTACGAAAGGTGGGCACCAAACCGTTAATTTCCCTTAATCGTTAATTAACGAAGTTAACATTTTCGTTAACGATTTAACTTTTAGTTAACTTTGGAAAACATTATCGGACTAATTAACTTCCGTTACATTTAACTTCCGTTAACTCAAGTCCGCTAACCCAAAACTTTCATGGGCAAGGACATCTTGATGGCCCAAGAGATCATCCCTGTCTGATGAAAACTTTGACATGCTACTTTTCATGAAGGGCAACATGCATCTCATGAACAAAATGGAGAACGAGAAGAAGAGGAAATGTTAAATTATGTATACTATATCGTGTTTTTCATTTATTTATTTTTTATTTCTTTCGGCCACTTTATCAATATTTTTTTTTTAGTTTAATACTATTATTGTGTTTCATTTAAGTTTTTTTTTCACCCTTTTCTGGCTCTAAAAAGCCTTTAAAACCCTAAAACAGGGCCAAAACTATGAAATCTGCCTTTTTTTAGGTTTTTTTAAAAAGTTAAAACTATAAAATCTGCTTTTTTTTTTTTATTTTTTTTATATATAACTAAAGCAAAAAAAATCCTATAGTTTTATGGTTCTAAAGCCCTTAAAAAACCCCATAATGGCTGATTTTATAGTTTTGGCACTTTTCAAAGGTGTTTTTAGGTGGTTTTTAGAGCAAAAACTGATTGTTTTTTTTCTAGAATAAAAATTAACGTTAACGGTTTATCGATAACTTCCGTTGCATTTTTAAAGAATTAACTGATTAACGGTTTTCGAAGTTTATTTTTTGGATAACGGATTAACGGTTAACGAAGTTAACTTTTTGATTAACGGCGCCCACCACTGGTATTTAGCAAGATTTACTTAACCAACACAAAGGTAAGAAACTGACTTCTAAAAGGTGCGTCGGATCCACACAAGGCATTACGTTGCGCATTACGTGATGCGGTAAGTGATGCAGAATGGGTGTGTGTCCACACAAGGCATTACTTTTCCGCACCACTCAACACGAAAATAGAATTCCCGCATCATAATGCGCAACGTAATGTCTTGTGTGGACGCACCTTAACGAGAACCATACTTGGTTCTCTTCCAGCAGCGCAATGTGTAGGGAAAAGGGAATTGTGCTACTTACATCCCTACACATGATATGATATGTCGATGACACTGACACACTATAATTATAAGCGCCAGCTGACACAGGGAATAAAAGAATAAAGGAGGAACAGGAATTCCTCTTTTCTTTTGAGGATGATAGCTATGTCATCATAGACATAGCTATGTAGATAGCTATGTCATCATAGACATAGCTATGTAGCTTCTTTTTTTATATGTTACTAAATATATTTTATTTTTATTTAATTTCATTTATATTGGAAAAAATAAATTAACATAGAATTTTGTGTCATGATTGGATATATTATATATTTTGGTAAAGAGAAAATATTTATATATGTGGAATGCTGAATTCAATGATATATATAGTTATCTAACTGACTATATTACTTTAGCTAAGGCTATACGATAATCTATCTGAAATACGATAATTTTGGTGGCTCGATACGATAATGTGGCCTACAAAAGTTTACAACCCTGGGCCAGGGTTGTAAACTTTTGTAGGCCACATTATCGTATCGAGCCACCAAAATTATCGTATTTTCAGATAGATATATCGTACAACTTAGCTAAAATAATATAGTCAGTAGATAACTATATACAGTACATCATTGAATTCAGCATTCCACATATAAAAATATTTTCTCTTTTCACCAAAATATATAATATATCCAATCATGGCACAAAAATCCATGTTAATTTATTGTTTCCAAAATAAATGCAATTGAATAAAAAAAAAAATAGAATTGGAAACAATTAGAAAATTAGAAAAAATAATTAGTAACATATAATGACTTAAAAGAAGCTGAACTCGAGAACTCTACATAGATATCAACCTCAAAAGAAAAGAGGAATTCCTGTTCCTCCTCTATTCTTTTATCCCCTGTGTCAGCTGGCACTTATAATGATAGTACTAGTGTGTCAATGTCATCGACACATCATTATCATGTGTAGGGATGTAAGTAACACAATCTGCCTTTTCCCTTACACACTGCGCTGCTGAAGAGAACCAAGTATGGTTCCCGTTAGAAGTCAGTTTCTAAACTTTGTCTTTGTAAGGTTAACCTTGCTAAATACCCTCACACAATCTGCGTTCCAATCCGGCAAGCAATGGTCCAAATCCATGTCATGCAAAGGACCAAAAGTCAAACTCAAAACTCTCTCTCTCTCTCTCTCTCTCTCTCTCTCTCTCTCTCTCTCTCTCTCTCTCGTCTCTCTCTCTCTCTCTCTCCTCTCTCCTCTCTCTCTCTCTCTCTCTCTCTCTCTCTCTCTCTCTCTCTCTCTCTCTCTCTCTCTCTCTCTCTCTCTCTCTCTCTCTCTCTCTCTCTCTCTCTCTCTCTCTCTCTCTCGGGGAAGTTGACACATCCTCATCGCTTTTTACAGCATATCTGTGATTTTCCTAACATCTCTGCACAAAATAAAAGAGTACAGGACATATAAAAATGTTATGGCTTTTCCATCCACTAGACCCCTGATCGGTGTGGGGAATTGGTACGAAAATGCGAAAAATCACAGATATGCTGTAAAAAACGATGAGGATGTGTTTTAAATAGGAAATACATTAAACAGTGATCGATTTTAGGGTTGTAGACGCTAGTGGACGCTGTTTAGTATTTACTAAACAGCGTCTACTAGCGTCCACTAGTGTCTGCAACCATAAATTGATCACTGTTAATGTATTTCCTATTTAAAACACATCCTCATCGTTTTTTACAGCATATCTGTGATTTTCCTAACATCTCTGTACAAAATAAATGAGTACAGGACATATAAAAATATGGATTTTCCGTCCACTAGACCCCTGATCGGTGTGGGGCTGGTACGAAAATGCGAGAAAATCACAGATATGCTGTAAAATGCGATGAGGATGTGTTTTAAATAGGAAATACATTAAACAGTGATCAATTTAGGGTTGTGGACGCTAGTGGACGCTGTTTAGTATTTACTAAACAGCGTCCCTAGCGTCTACAACCCTAAATTGATCACTGTTTAATGTATTTCCTATTTAAAACACATCCTCATCGCTTTTTACAGCATATCTGTGATTTTCTTAACATCTCTACACAAAATAAAAGAATACAGGACATATAAAAATGTTATGGATTTTTTCGTCCACAACCGTAGATAAGAGTAAAGTCGCCAGGACAACTTTTTTTTTCTTTTTACAGACGTGTGGTGGCGTTAATACTTACATTTCTACATGCATGATTTCAGGAAAGTTAGAAGGGGCTATCTGGAGACTCTGTGTCATTTTGTGTCTTCATCTGTGTCATAGTATGGCTATAAATGAACAAATTACAAAATATCACCAGAGTGGCCACCAACAATAAAGTCGCCATCTAGTGTTTATTTACTGAGGTGTCCTCCCTATGTCGTCGTTGCCCGAAATAAAAAGGCGTAGTGAAATTTGAAATCGTATATACAGTAAAAGCCTTATAACTCGGCACTGGTATAACTCGGAATTTGATATAACTCGGCATGGCAAAGGGAAAGTTTTTTTTTTTTTTTTTTTTTTAATTATATATTTTTTTTTTTTTTTTTTTTTTTTTTTTTCTTCTTTCACACCTATGCCTATAGCGCGTGTAGGCAGTGAGCTACAGGGGTGGGATGGTAGGCCCTGGAGGCTCACTCGAGGGCTGTGATGGTTGGCCCTCGCCCGTGGTGGCGCAGGCAGGATTGTTATAGTGACGCCCAGGGCCGGATCAAAGAGCTGTGGGGGCCCTGCGGCTCAGCTTTTGTGGGGGCCCTATATTTTGCAACGAAAATGAAGCACTTTTGTGGGTATTTTTGAGGCCTATGTTTGGCAAGAACTGTTAATGTATAGACTGGTATTCAGAGATAAAGGATGAAACAGAGACAGACAAATATGTTTTGGTTTTGTAACTTGCCAAGCTTTTAATATTACTGCTTAAAGCTAATATACATATGGTGGGGGCCCTTTTGGTGGGGGCCCTTTTGGTGGGGGCCCTGGGGCAAGAGCCCCGGTAAGCCCCCCCCCTTAATCCGGCCCTGGACTGACGCCTGTGATTAGAGGCTCATGCCGCCCCCTGTGTCCTCCCATGCACTCACAGTCGAAGGTGGAGTTAATGGACGGGCATGTGGGTGTTTCTTAGGCCACTCGACGGTGCAGAAAGATTTAAAGTGGATTTAGGGGTCTCACTCGGGATCGAACTCAGGTCTTTGAGAACGCCACTCGGGGGACGCTAACCACTCTGCTAACCGAGGCCCTAAACTGCATCTCATGGTTTTACTCAGCATATCATGCCCTCACAACCTCTTTGTGTGAACATGTAAACAGAAAGTCAGCAAAAAATAATGTATCTCGGCATATTGATGTTATAACTGCATCTCTTCGCTTACCACTCGGCATATCGTCAGTCGCATAAAGTCGTATTTTTGTCCTTTTGATCTTTTCCTGCAGGCTCAGACTCTTCAATTTCATTCCCTTCCTGCTGGAAAACACCCTTGCGTGATGGAGCTGACATCTTTGAATACAGTACTGTATGATGTAATCCCAAAACACGTAAAATAGTGGCAAAGTAAAGCAAAGGTCGGGAACGAGCGTGTAGGCTGTCAGCTGCTGAGGCCGTGTTTTAGGTCGTCAAAGCACCGCCTTGGATACGAATTCCGTTTTTTTGTCGAAATTGAAAAGGATTGGTTTTTTGCTTCAAAAACACAAAAAGCTTGGTAGGAAGCCAAAATAATATCAATGCAAAACATTGCAAACAATATCCAAAGTAGTATAACACACATTTCAGCAAGTGTTATTGGATTGGGATTCGTAATCCAAGACGGTGCTTGACGACAAAAACACGGAGCAGCCTACGCACTGGTTCGTACGACCTTTGCTTTACTTTGCCACCTATTTTACGTGTTTTGGGATTACATCATACAGTACTGTATATCAAAATGTCAGCTCCATCACGCAAGGGTGTCTTCAGCAGGAAGGGGAAAGAAATTTAAGAGCCTGAGGCCCTGAGCCTGCAAAAAGTGAAAGTGCTGGCAAAGGATGGTGCAGGTTGCGTCCATGCGTGCTATTTGTGCTGAGTTTGATATAAAATCCGCACATTCTACCTGTTGACTGGTAAAGTGGGATTTTTTTTTTTTGGTTTTACAAGTACTGTATTTGCCTTTTTTTTTTTTTTTTTTTTTTTTTTTTTCTTTTTTTTTTCTTTCTTTCCCATATCAGAGGAGGACATTGCATAACTCGGCACATTGAATAACTCGGCAAGGGCCAGAGCCCCTATCGTGCCGAGTTATAAGGCTTTTACTGTACTCGCAGATACAAAGCATAAAACAACGCTGAAACAGGGTAGATCATGATATAAACTACTGTGTATCATCTTCAGTGGCACATAAAAATCAGTAGTAATGCTATAATTCGTAATATTTGGCGGCTGGCGACTTTATTGCAGGTGGCGACTTTACTGTTAGACCCCTGATCGGTGCGGGGTTGTTTGTTTGTTTGTTGTTTGGGTAATAATGGAGGAGAGTTTCACAGTCGTTTTCAGAGACACCAACTATTTTTTCTTGGCCTACAATAGGTGCTTGTTCTAATGGTGCTAGTTTTATTTTGCGCAAACCAAACCAAACTTTAAAAAAAAAAAAAAATGAAACCTAACCTAACCTTGTTTTAATGAAACCTAACCTAACCTTATAGGTTTTAAAGAAACCTAACCTAACCTTATAGGTTTTAAGAAACTTAATCTAACCTTAACCACAAAATATACTTTTTTTTTTTTTTTTTTTTTTTTTTTTTTTTTTTTTTGCGCACAATAAAACTAGCACCATTAGAACAAGCACCTATTGTAGGCCAAGAAAAAATAGTTGGTGTCCCTGAAAACGACCGTGAAACTCGTCCATTATAACCGTTGTTTGTAGTTTGTTGTTTGTTTAGAGGATAATTCCTCAGAGCCGTAGTGATCTACCGCTGCAGCATAGTTAGTGTTGGCCGAAGCCACCACCCCGGGTGGTCACAAACCCCCGGCTAACACCCGGTACCCATTCACTGCTGGGTGGACGGGCTTGGGTTTTAAGAAAGACCACCCATCTATCTTCGCTCCGCCCGGGGATCGAACCCGGGACTTCTCGGTTGTGAGCCGAGCGGTTGGTACGAAAATGCGAAAAAATCTGATATCAGGGATGTCAATTTTCCGCGGATTCGCGGATTTCCGAGTATTTTATTGCCAGCTGGGTCATTTCTGTGAATCGTGTAGATTCGGGTTAAAAATTTAGGGGGAGGGGGTGTACATAGTTGGCTAGCCCACAGCCGAACCTGACCCTGGCCACTGATCCAGCACAGACCATAACACATTTTTTGGCTGCCTAGCGGGAAGTTAGTACTAGGCTGCCGATATCTCCTGACTCCACTGCTACAAGTTTGCTCAGGAGGCAGTATGTTGGGGGTGGAAAACAGCAGCCACAGCCAGGTGAGATAGCTCTGGTGATCCAGGGGTCTGGTATCGATTGGCACACTCCCCTCACTGTGTCAAGTTTGCAGGCTCCAGGCCTGGAGAGTTCAATGCAGGATGCCACAGCAGAAGGCAAGCCAGATTGCCCAGAGGGTGACAATATCAATGTACCACATAGGGTATACATATCACTAGACAATTTAAGTTGCATGATATACCATATATATATATATATACATATACACAAATTGAGGACACAAAAACAGACAAAATCGAGACCAGAAATGATTATAGATATAACCAAGGATCTCTCAAAGCAGGAAATTTACAAAAAAACCGAACCCCCAGCTGGGAGGTTCCCTCGCTGCGCTCGGATGAGTTGGTCGCCCTATTTTTTTTTTTCAGAGTTTTTTTTCTTTTCTTGTTGACATCCCTGGATATGCTGTAAAAAGCAATGAGGATGTGTTTTAAATAGGAAATACATTAAACAGTGATCAATTTAGGGTTGTAGACACTAGTGGACGCTATTTAGTAGGACCCCACTCAGTGAACATACTGTTATGAACGCCGCCAATGCCGTCATGAGGGTGACGTCATTCGCGCCAAATCATGTTGCACCCGACACCACCTCACTCTGATTGGGAGCGTCACGTTGAAAAGTCCTGCCAAGCCTCGTGATTGGGAGCGGCACAGTCTTCCAGGAAATGCAGTTACGGGATTGGCTGGCTGGCTGGCGGCGGGAAGACACAAGGGGATTCAGCAGCAAGGAAGGGACGCCGTGGGCATCAGTTGGGCGAGGAATAGGGTTGAGACTGGACCTGCGGCGGGGCTCCGCCGGAGCGTGGGCGTGAGCCGTGGGCGCGAGACGCTGCCGCCCACGGGCTGTTGTAACAGGAAGAAAGGAAGAGGAATGTGGAGGTCCAAGGATTACGTAAACGACCTTCACACTAGCGTATAATGCGTGAGCCGTGGGTGTGAGAAGCCCGCCGCCCGTGTGGCGTGGGCGTGAGAAGCCCGCCGCCTGTGTGGCTGTAGAAACAGGAATGTGGAGGTCAAAGATTACTTACACGACCTTCACACTAGCGTGTAAAGTGTGTAATGTGTGACCCGCGGGGCGTGAGTGAGTTTGTGATGCTCCCGCCCGGGTGGACAGTAGTAGCAGGGGAACAGCCTGATGGCTTGTAGTGTAATGACTGTTTAGGTTACCCTCCGATGGTCTACAAGCGGCCAGGGGTGTTGGAGGAGTGTAGTGTGTGGTGTGACGTGTCTTGTAGTGTTACCTAGTACAGGAAGTGAAAAGGAGAAGAGGTGTTTATCTTTCCTCTGGGTGGTGTGGGTAAATCTGAGTGGCCCGATGGCCAGCGCGAGTGACTGGCCTCAAACCCCCCCAGGTAACACAAGGCTCTCCCCTCCACACAGACGCCGAACCTGTTAGTAAGTTAGTTTACGACGGGGACATGGGATGTAAGGTAGAAGATTCATAACATTGGTGTCAGAAGCGGGATCGAAGTGTCTGTGTGTCGGCGGAGTGTTGTGTTGCGAGGGAGTGTCAGTGACGGTGTTGAGCGAGTCACCATGGCCACCAAGGGAGAGGTTACGTCGCCTGACGTGGTAGAGGCTTGGCGTGGGAAAATGAAGGCATTGTTGTGTAACCTCCGCGCTAAAGTGAAAAATGAAGTGCCCACTAAGAGAGAGGTCACGCTGGCTGACTTGCTTAAGGCAGTGGAGAGTCAGACAACGAAATTGGACGCACGAGCAAAGGAAATTGGTGAATTAAAGGAATCGTGGGTTGCCCAGCGGAAGGAAGTGAAAGACAGACAGGAGGCCCAGGCCAAGGCGTTTCATGAGGAAATGAAGGCAGTGTGCGTTAAGCTACACGCGGAGGTGACTGAGCGTGTGGCCGATGCTTGTGAACCAGTCGTGTGTGTGAAGGAAGTGTCTGGGGGTGAGAGCGCGGTCTCGAGCAGTGAGTGTGAGGTGGTCAGTGTTGTGGGAGGAGGGAGAGCGTAGCCTTGCCTCTCTCGCTACCTGTCTTCCTCCCATCTAACTCACGCGAGTTTCCACCTCGTCGTGCGAGTCGTAGTGCACGTCAGGACTGTGGTGATTTGCGACACAGGCCGCAAGAGCTTGAGGAGCCTGTGTCGTGGGGGGCATGTTGGGCTCGAGTCGCGGTTTTGGCGAGCAGCGTGATAGGCCTTGTCGGTGGCCTGACGCCCAGACGGGTTCGGGTCAAGAGGCCGCTGTGAAAGGGAAAGAAACCCACTCACTTCGCCTCGACATGGAGCCGCCGTGGGAGGCTCCGGCGTAGTGAGCATGGGGGGCCGCACCGAGGGCATGGGAGGCCTCGGAGCGCCAGGATGAGGGGGATGCCCCCATACCTGCCTCTGTCGTGCCTTCGGGAGGAAGGCGAGCAGTTTGAGCAACACTTGCTGTGTGTGGCCCCCGCCGAAGCTGAGGAAGGCGAGCAGTCTGAGCAACACTTGCTGTGTGTGGGCCCCGCCGAAGCTGAGGAAGGTGAGCAGTTTGAGCAACACTTACTGTGTGTGGCCCCCGCCGAAGCTGATGCAGGACGCAGTAGCGGCTTGTGACGACGGTGGAGGGATCCACCGTGCCCTCTACTAGACAGAGCCAGCCAGTGTGTTGCGGTTAAGCCCTGTATACCGTCACCAGCACCATGCAGTGGAGGGCATGGTCTTTCGCGAGGTCGTGGCGCCTGTTGCCGCGGATACTGGAGCAGTGGAGCCGGGTTGGAGCTGCGGAGGCCCAGTGGAGTGTGCGGACTCCTGGGTCGTGTTTCCCTCAGAGGCGGGCCAAGGTTAGAGGAAGTGCCCTGTGGCTGGCTGACCTGTGGTGAGGAGCAGCTGAGTTCCTGCTGGTGTCTCGCGTGTGCAGAGGAGGGTGGCCAGCTGCGACCTTACAACACTGCAGTGGATGCTGGTGAGGAGGGACTTGCAGCTGTGAAACGGAGGGGGTGGTAATGTGTGGTAAAGGATGGTATGTGTAATGGTGAAGCGAGTTGCCCTTCATTTGAGTTTTGTGGTATAATATGTGTATGTAGCCATGTATTATTGTTTTTCTTCATTTTAATTTTGTTGGCCGAGGGCGGCCAATTTTGTGAGGTGAGGGCAGTGTTATGAACGCCGCCAATGCCTACATGAGGGTGACGTCATTCGCGCCAAATCATGTTGCACCCGGCACCAATTCATGATGCCGTCTTGTTGCACCCGACACCACCTCACTCTGATTGGGAGCGTCACGTTGAAAAGTCCCGCCAAGCCTCGTGATTGGGAGCGGCACAGTCTTCCAGGAAATGCAGTTACGGGATTGGTTGGCTGGCTGGCGGCGGGAAGACACAAGGGGATTCAGCAGCAAGGAAGGGACGCCGTGGGCATCAATTGGGCGAGGAATAGGGTTGAGACTGGACCTGCGGCGGGGCTCCGCTGGAGCGTGGGCGTGAGCCGTGGGCGCGAGACGCCGCCGCCCACGGGCTGTTTGTAACAGGAAGAAAGGAAGAGGAATGTGGAGGTCCAAGGATTACGTAAACGACCTTCACACTAGCGTATAATGCGTGAGCCGTGGGTGTGAGAAGCCCGCCGCCCGTGTGGCGTGGGCGTGAGAAGCCCGCCGCCTGTGTGGCTGTAGAAACAGGAATGTGGAGGTCAAAGATTACTTACACGACCTTCACACTAGCGTGTAAAGTGTGTAATGTGTGACCCGCGGGGCGTGAGTGAGTTTGTGATGCTCCCGCCCAGGTGGACAGTAGTAGCAGGGGAACAGCCTGATGGCTTGTAGTGTAATGACTGTTTAGGTTACCCTCCGATGGTCTACAAGCGGCCAGGGGTGTTGGAGGAGTGTAGTGTGTGGTGTGACGTGTATTGTAGTGTTACCTAGTACAGGAAGTGAAAAAGAGAAGAGGTGTTTATCTTTCCCCTGGGTGGTGTGGGTAAAAGTGAGTGGCCCGGTGGACAGCGCGAGTGACTGGCGTCAAACCGCCCCAGGTAACACAAGGCTCTCCCCTCCACACAGACGGCGAACCTGTTAGTAAGTTAGTTTACGACTGGGACATGGGATGTAAGGTAGAAGATTCGTAACAATACCTTGAGTTTTTTTTATGCCTTGGAACTCTTGTTACGGCAGAATACCTGCAGGATGTCTACAAACAAGAAAGTATTCGACCGGCAGCTACACAACCGCACACTGATAGTGATACTGACGCTGTGCGTGACGCTGTGCTGTGTTGCACCTGCACTTGCCTAATAACCTTGGCCTTGCCTCTTGCCATCAGTTCCTTCTGTTGCCATCCTAACAAATGTGGGTTTCCCTCAATGGCAAGGAGATCTCTTCCGAGTCAGGACACTGCATTTTACCTATATGTATATTAACAGGATTGAGTCATGCTCGTAATATCCCGTCTACAGTGTATGGATGTGAATGCAATAACTGTAATTCTAATTTAAGCCCAGCTTGTGTGACATAATGGAATGATGGGACTCCCAACTCATCAAGTTCAAGCTCAAGTTCAGAATAACCAAAACAAAACAGGGGACTCCGTAGTTCCAGATCTGGGGAAAAACACTTTACCCTAGGGGATTGGGAGGTAACCTGCCGCAGGGCCGACCGTGGCGGCCCTGACTACCTTTACGCCAGGGTGGGGCCCCTGGATGACAAGACTGACCTCGATGAGGTCCGGAAGCACTTCCGGCCTTTTGACGGTGGCGAGGTGGTCGAGATCACCTGGATCCCGGCCCACAATCTACCCAGGGCCACCACTGGGAAGTGGTTACGTCTCAAGGTGAGGGGGACCCTTCCCACGAAGGTGTCCATCTCCCACTTGGCCCGCCCCTACCTCCTCCCCCTGCTCCGCTGCTCTGGGTGCCATCGGATTGGCCACTCCCTCAACACCTGTAGGTCTCCGGTGCGGTGCTCCCGTTGCAGCGGGCCTCACCCATGCCGGCGTGATAACATCAACTGCACCAGGCCCTTCCGCTGCTTCCAGTGTGGGGGACCACATGGGCCCAGGTCTGCGCACTGCTCATTCAACTGCCGGGCCCAACAGCTCTATGCTGACTTGGGGCGGGAGGGGAAGCCCCTGCACGACATCAACAAGCAGCTGAGGGACCTTGACATGCCTCACCTTCCGGCTTCCCGCAGGCCACAACCATCGCCACCCAAGCCTGCACCAGTTCCACCTAATCTACCCACTGCTACGGCAGTCCACCCAGGTCTGCACTATTCCGCCATCACCATGGGGAATAGGTATAGCTTACTGCAGGAGGCCCAGGAGGAGGATGCCTCCTTGCCGCAGGACCCCATCGTCGAGCCTGAGTTCGGCAAACACTCCTCCTCCTCCAGCACGCCGTCGCGTCAACCAGCGTACATCCCGTGGCTCGTCCGGATATCTGGCTCCTCAGTCGACCCCCCCGCTCTCAGATCTCGACCCGGGATTCTCCCACTCCACCATTGAGGCTGAGCTCCACCAGCCGCACGGCTCCCCATCCCACCGTGGACAGGCAACAGGACGTACCTTCCGTCGTGCCGCCCCCTTGCCTACGTTCTCCGCCATGCCCCCAAGGAATCCCACCCCACCCCGGGATCCTGCTTGCCCAGCTGCAGCTCCGTCTTCCTCCGCCTCCTCCGCGGATACGGTCATCTCCCTCTTCACCCTCCTCTGGAATGGTTACCACCTCTACCAGAAGGGTACGCCGATGCCGAACATCCTCACCTACTTATGGCCCCCCCTCTCCATGCTCATTTCTTCTCTATTTAAATAGAATATGGCCCTCGCCTTTCTCCTCTGGAATGCCAGATCTCTCCTTAAGAAGACAGCGGAGCTCCGGACCTACCTGCGGGACACACTTCCTTTGGTGGTCGGGTTGTGTGAGACCTGGCTCCCCCCTCACCTCGCCCTCACCCTACCGGGTTATTTCATCCTCAGGCGGGACCGCCAACAGGGCCGTGGGGGGGGTGTCCTGCTTGCCCTCCGCGACGTCCTGCAACCCTACCCGCTTCCCCTTCCTCAGTGGCCGGGCAGCCACCTGGAGGTAGTTGCTGCCAGGGTTAGCCTACAAAGGGGTTGGCTCACCGTGGCTGTGGTGTACAACCCAGGTGGTGCCGCCACTTCCCGGGAGATAGAGCACTACATCGCCTCTCTCCCTCCCCCGGTGATCATCATGGGGGACTTCAATGCTCACCACCAGTGCTGGGACCCGGACCTGCCCTCCATCGTCGGAAACACTGCGGGGAATGCCTTGTTTCAAGTTATCCTTGATTCTCCCCATCTGTCCCTGTTGAGCCCCCCCGGCCTGGCCACCAGGTTCAACCCCACACGGGTGCTTCCACGGTCCTGGATCTCTTCATCGGTGATCCAGTGCTCAACACCTCCACCTTCTCCACTGGGCCCTACATGGGGAGCGACCACCTCCCTGTCCTGGCCTCTGTCCCACAGACCCCCCCCCCCCCCCCCCCCCCCCGAGTCCCCACCTGGCTGCCTGCCCCGATGGAAGATCTCGCCTTCCGAGTGGCCTCGTTTCTGGGAAGCCCTCAGCCCTTCACCGGGTTTCTCCACTCTGCCCTTGGAGGACGCGGCGACGTCAATACAACAGTCACTGACCGCTGCGGGTGCGGCTGCCTTCCACCTGGCCACACGTCGCACACCCCGTCGCCCTGGGAAGCCTTGGTGGAATGACGTCTGTGCCCAAGCGGTACTGGCCCGCTGTCGAGCCTGGAGTCAGTGGCGAAGGACACCTACATTGCAGGCTGGCAACAATTACCGCCGTCTTGACGCCCTCTGCGCCAAGACCATCCTCAAGGCCCAGAGGAGTGCATGGGTTCCCACTGCTCCTCCCTCTCCTTCTCTTCCTCCACCAAGAGAACCTGGGACTTCCTGCACTCTATGGAGGGCAAGAAGGCGCGTCACCCCATCCCCCTGACAGATGGTGCTCGGTCCCCGTTGGATGACCCCCATAAGGCGGAGGCCCTGGCCCACCACTACCACCTGCGAATCGGCCTTCCCCTCCTCTTCACCCTCCGGCAGACCTCCACCGTGCTGTCTCCACTTTCATCGACTCCCCAGGTATCCCGGTTCTCTCACAACCTTTCACCCGCCGGGAAATGGATGCGGCCCTGTCCACGCTGCATGCCGGCAAGACAGCTGGGCCAGACCACATACCTTACGACTTCCTCACCCACCTCACACCCCCCCCACAGGAAAGCCTCTTGCTCCTCTACACCACCAGCTGGGAGACGGGGCAGTTCTCCACCACCTGTTGGAAGCCCTCTATCCTCATCCCCCTCCCCAAACCCCGTAAAGATCCGTCGCTCCCATCTTCCTACAGGCCCATTGCACTCCTCTCCTGCATTGGGAAGCTGATGGAGCGTCTTGTGACCACACGCCTATCCTGGTGGCTGGAGGAGAAGCGCTTGCTGAGGGAGAAACAGTGCGGCTTTCGCCCCCGTAGGGGCACCCTGGACGTGCTGGGCCAACTTGAATACCATGTCTGTGACACGTACCGTCAGCGCCAGGTCATGACTACCATCTTCATTGACCTGGAAGGAGCCTTCGACACAGCACCATATGAGGGTATCCTCTACAAGTTGGCTGGCATGGGCATTATCGGGGCCACCCTTGCATGGGTCCGGGACTTCCTTGAAGGCCGCTTCTATCAGGTTGCGGTGGGTGCCTCCTTGTCACCATCCCGCCCCATTCGTAGAGGCGTCCCTCAAGGCTCCATCCTCAGTCCTCTCCTATTCAACGTCCTCCTCTCTGACCTTCGCATTCCCCCCCACTCGCACCTCCTCATCTACGCTGACGACATCACCATTGTCAGCCTGGCACCAACTTGGGCAAGGCGCAGACCCACCTGCAAGAGGCGGCGACCTCCCTCGGTGACTGGGTGACCACCTGGGGTCTAAAGGTCAGTGCCCCTAAAAGCATGCTTATGTGCTTCACTCTCAAGCGTCCCCCCTCCCCACCTACACTCCATCTCTGCGGCCCGGGCCCGTTCCTTACGCCAGGACGCACACCTTCCTGGGCTGCGGCTGGACGGTCCTCGCCTCTCCTGGGCCGGGCACATAGCCTATCTCCGCACCTCCTGCAACAAGCGCTTAGACGTTATGAAACGGATTGCCGGTGTCCGTTGGGGTGCCAACCGAGATCTCCTCCAGTACTATCTTGCCACCGTTACCCAAAATCACGTACGGCAGCAGCATTTATGGGTCTGCGGCACGGACTGTCCTCACCAGGCTGGATCCCCTCCAGAATGCTGCCCTTCGGATTTCGATGGGGGCCATGAAATCCTCCCCTGTTCTCTCCCTGCATGCTGAGAGTGGCATCCTCCCCTTGTCAGCCCACAGAAGGGAGGCTCTGTGCCAGCACTACCACCGCCTCTTGTGCTTGCCCCCGGCTCACCCCTTGCTACTCGCTACGCCAACTCTGGTGTGGACCACCGCACACCTGTTTGGTCTCCGGGTGCCAGAAAAACCACTGCTGGTTAGAGCCCTGCTGGCTCTCACCGTCTTCAGCCTACCACCACCACCACCACAACCCACCAGCCCACACTCTCCCCTCCCACCCTGGCTGGACACCTCCTCCAAGTTTACCCTGCACCTTCCAGGCCTCCCCTCTCGGCACTCTGCAGGCATTCTGGCGGTAACGCTATTCAGACAGATGGACAAGACACTGTACCACCACCGAATGCAGGACGTTTCGCCAAATGGATGTTTTGCCCCCGCCCAATCGCGGACGTTTCGCCCCACTTTAACGGACGTTTCGCCCCCATTTGCGGACGTTTTGCCCCCCACTCGTGGACGTTCGCGCCCCGGATTCGCCCCACGGAAATCACTATATGACTAAATGCTGTTATCGACCGGTCTTAAAGGGACAGTGTACTTCGAATTCCGTACTATAGTCAAAACAGGATTTGAGTGATAGTCGATTTTTCTACGATAATTTCCATATTTCTTCTTCAAATCTCTCCAAATTTTGACGCACTTAGTTTCTAACCAATACCTAACTACACGTCAAATTTCATAAAAATCAGATGAAAAATAAAAAAGTTCCTTCAGAAACGTCCATTTTAAAACATTTCTGGGATTTAGATAATACAAAATGACTCCAAATCCCAGAAATTTTAATGGACGTTTCTGGAGGAACTTTTTTTTATTTCTTAACCGATGTTTATGAAATTTGACATGTAGTTAGAAAAAGCCCTAGACTATGAGTGGCAGTCCATTCATTGGCAAACCACCTCGGATGTAATAAAAACCCAATAACGAGACATTTTACAATTCAAATGCAATTTATTATATAAATGAGGCACTGATACAGAAACAAATTGACAGTGACATTACTTTGAACGTGGAGACAACAAGTACAGCACATCTACAAGATTTATTATAATGATACAGAGACAAATTTACTTTCAGACAACAAATACAGCACATACCTGATTTATTACAATGAGAAACAATGCTACAGAATGATACAAATTCGAATGATACAGACAGCTTGCACAGATTAATTAAAGGGAACCAATTAAAGGTAATGGCCCACGAATAATTTTTCGTTACGATTAATGACTCTCATTGCTAATGCTTAAAGCATTGGCTGACGTCATTAATCATAACGAATA
>JACEEZ010004184.1:7077-26423 GCA_016584305.1 Chionoecetes opilio | reverse complement strand
TCTCTTCTCTCTCTCTCTCTCTCTCTCTCTCTTCTCTCTCTCTCTCTCTCTCTCTCTCTCTCTCTCTCTCTCTCTCTCTCTTCTCTCTTCTCTCTCCCCTCTTCTCTCTCTCTCTCTCTCTCTCTCTCTCTCTCTCTCTCTCTCTCTTCTCTCTCTCTCTCTCTCTCTCTCTCTCTCTCTCTCTCTCTCGTCTCTACTCACTGTTGCTCAAGGCGGGTGCACTGTGCAGTAACACCATCAATATCACCACACACACCGTCACGTATCGTAGCTGGATCGCCACACGGCCCATGTTTTAAAAGAATAGTTGTTATATAGATCCTTACTCTCTGAAGTCGCAAGATCGAGTGGGAAAACATTTTCTCCAGCTTTTACAATTATACACCTTGCGCTACCACCCTACCTACCACTCTACCCTCCCCATGTCTTGTATTTTGAGTCGACATTACATTAGGATCATATAGTATTTTCGACTTTATGGATGTGACGTATGTAGGTAGTTGTGTATTGCAAGGAGCGGATCTTAGACAAGTTTTTTCTTCTTATTTGGCGGGTGGGGGGGGAGGCGAGACACACACATCTGCAAGGCCGACAGGATCCGTGGCACCAGTGGCGTGCACAGACATTCAGACGGGCAGGGGCTCATCTCCAAAAAAATGGGCACTCAACCAAAACTTACAAATTCTGGAAGAGTACAATCTTGCTCATACGAGCTCGCTTGTACGTGTATAAATAGTCATGTGCGATGTGCCTGTTGGGCAAAATTATTATGAGGTATCTTTCACACTTAAACACGTTAATGATTTATCAATGTAACTTGTAGTGGGGCAGCTTAGGTAGTGGATGGGGACATGCCGGATAAAAGCACCAAAATTTTATCACGCAATCTTCAGGGTCCCAGCTATGATTCTATAACCGGCGCCAAGCGGTAGGACCACTCTTATTTGAAATTTTTCATTATATGTGAAATTTGTTTTTGAAAATTTTGGGAATTTTTTTTTTTTTAGTTTTTGGGAAAAAAAAAAGTTTTTTTATTGCAGAAATGAGAAATATAGTCTTTTCCGATCATTTTGGTGTAATTGTTTTTAAAATCGAACATCTAGAAGTATTTTAAAACAATATTTGAAAATTAGGTGTCTCGGGTGCATTTCCTCAGCATCTAAGCTTCAATTCTAGAACCGGCGCCAAACGATCCGAACAGCAAGATGCATGCACAATGGACATTTAGATTTTTTTATTTAATTAGATGCATATTATATTAAATCTGCTATATGTTGTAATCATATCTGCTATATGTTGCAATTTGCCTTATATTGTTTTTCCTTGTGTTGCAGGTTTGAAGAGCAAGACTTCATGAAGATGGAATGGACACAGTGCATAATTTGCCAACAAACTACACCTGAATCCCTGCGCTGCCCCTTGAATGCACGTGGAGCAGACACATCAGCACCGGCGGCCTATGCATCATTCCTAAAAAATGTGGCTCACTTCAGAGAATGAACTCGTTGCCGGAGCCGCTGCATTTCGGCAGTGATATCACTGTGGATGACCTCATCAGGAATCGTGCACAGTGGCACAAATCCTGTCATTCACAGTTCAATTCAAACAGAGTGGAAAGAGCAAGAAAGAGGGATAGAGATGTTACCCTGAAAGTGGCACTACTGAAGGCAGGCGCCGGCGGCCTCGCCAATCGTTCGAAATGACCATCTGCATATTTTTGCACTAAGCAAGACGGACTCATGCATGAATTTAGAACTCTAGGCGCAGATGATAACGTCAGGTTTATGGCCAGCGATCTGCAAGAGACAGAGTTAATGGACAGGATTGAAGGAGCCGGTGACCTTATATTGCACTGGAAGCAAAGTATCATCTGGCTTGCTCGTTGGTCTTCGGAATCGCCATCGGTCTCTAGTGAGGCAAAGAGGAAACTTCCAAGGATGAACCTGCGAATGTGAAGAAGTTCAAAGCAAGAGCTTTCGCAGAACTCTCACAAACATGAAAACGAGATAGAAGAAGGTACATTTGCTTCAAGTTGGCCTCATTGAGGCACCTCTACGTGACACGCCTCGCAGACTTGGTATTACTAGTGAAATCAACAAGGGCCGTTTCAAGGAGCAAGTTTGAATCATTCCCCCACGGCCAAGAGCAAAGTGCCGGGAAAGAAGTGATACTCGTATTTGAACAAGGAATGCAGGGAATGCTGAAGCAAAGCGTTCAAACTGGACTTTGAGGGAGATGCTCTGATTTTGGCGAAAGCTGCCAGGATTGTACGAAATGAAAATCTTCAGCTCAAGCGGGTTCAACTTTGATGGTGCCTTCCCCAGTGACTGCCAGCAGAAGACTGTCCCGACCCAACTCAAATCCTGATAACCATGCTGATGAAAGGGGCTGATCTGAAAGACCAGGACACAGTGGATTCACAGGCCTGTCTCACAGCTTCACAGGTCATCCTTTACAACTGCAAGAAGACCAAGAAGCGTGCGCAGAGAGCCCCAAGGGACACACAAGGGCCCCAAGTTGGCAGATACGTCATTCATCAGACTGTGAACCACCCCTTCCGCTGTACATCGGCCTCAATGTGCACACACAGACAAGGTCCAAACAGCGATGGTCACAAAGATGTATGAACTGGGCATCAGTGTCAGTTATGACAGGGTCCTGCAAGTGGAGAATGAAATCGCCACTGCCGTCTGTGAAAACATGAAAGATGAAAGGTGTAGTATGTCCTGTCCAGCTCCGCCAAGGTCTCTTCACCGTGGGAGCCTTAGACAACCTTGATTACAACCCTCAAGCACAACCGCCAAAGGTTCCTTCCATGGAACAGGGATCAGTCTCTTCCAATCGCCAACTGCATCGAATAGGGGACAGATCCAAGAAGGAATAGCATTGATGTCAGGAGGGGCAAAGGCCCACCAGCTGCCACACTGCTTTACAAATGTTCCAAGCTGTGGCACTTCCCAAGGCGTCGGTGGCTGTGCCCAAGACAACCCGTGACATCACAGCTGTACATGGCTACCTGAAGAAGGCATGCGAACAAGAAAAGAAATGGCTGGAACACGACCAGTCAGCTCTTGGACAAAGAAGATGTGATCAAGGGAGATTGTATAGCCTGGTCGCCTACCATGCCTCGTTGCAAAACAGTCCTGCTCAAGAAGTAGAAGCTGCCATCACTCAACTTCTGCCTTTCTTCAATGAGAAGGCAGACACACCTGCAATGATCAAGCATGGAATGGATGTCATCCGCGAATCTACACAGTTCCTGAACCCTGGACAGATTTCCAATAATAGCAATGGATGCTCCGCTGTATGCGCTTGCCAAGTTCATTCAGTGGGCACTGCCCTACCACACACGGTGAAGACCAGTATGTTGTCATGTTCGGCGGACTCCACTCGGAGATGGCGGTGTGGAAGACACTTGGAGACTACTAGACGGATCTGGATGGGCGACAGCAATAAACCAGGCAGCATAGCCTCTGCTGGCACAGCTGACTCCTTCCTGAAGGCATCACACCTGACGAGAACCAGGCATGCCCACCAAGTCAGCGCTCTGGCACTCTCCAAGCTGCAACATGATGCCTACATGAAGAGCGCTGCTGGTTGCAGCAACTGAAGATAGGACAGAAGAGGACTGGAAACAAAGCATGGTCAGGAAGAGTCCAACCTTTCAGTACTGGGACACTATCCTGAGGATGAGCTCCTGGGACTCACCTTCGTTCGCGCTCACAGAGAAAGAGACTTTCCCCTGTATGTCGAGTCTATGAAAGCCCTTGCACCATGGTTCTTCGCACTTGACCACCATAATTATGCCAGATGGGTCCGATCCACATCCGCGACATGGAGAGCCTCCCTCAACAATCGAAGAGGAGTTTATTATCAGAGGCAACTGGGTGTTCAGAAGACAGCCAGAAGGTTCTCCAGCATTCCGATCGACCAAGCCCATGAACAGAATAATGAGCTTATGAAGGGCCCGGGAGGAGCAGTCGGCCTGACTGGAAAACCCAACAGCCTTCAAGAAGTGGATGATCGCCGGACCTGAGCAGGCACGCATTCTCACTGAGTTTGAGCGGGAGTACACTGCCATCTCAGAAGAAGAACGCCAGCACACGAAGAAGGTCTGTCTGCGCAGAAGACATTTCACGAGCAAACATGGGCCTTATTCAAGTTATCAACGAGATGAGCAACCCGTTCCTAGAGGAAGGAAGCGAGCTGATTGCACTCGACACGCGGCGTGTGATTGGAGAATCTGTGGCCAAACACTGTGCAAACCATAGAAGAAGTGGGACAGGCTCAGTACGACAGCTACAACGAGGCTATCATCACTGAACGAAGGCAGTCCATCCATGAGCCTGTGAAGAGGAACTCATTGCCTCTCTTCAGATCATCATCCAAGGGGAAGAGGAAGCAGTCAGATGGTGTTTCCCTGTTGAAAGATGATGTGTCCCTCTTCTCTCGTCTGTACATAGTTGCTCAGAACAGGGATACAGATATGGGAACCTTCTTCCAACATGAAAATCATCCGCACCCCCTTCTCTATCTGAAAGAGGAACACTGCGCCAAGGAAAGAAGTCAGACCTCATTGGTATCCTTGTGGAAGAAACACAAAACTCTCAGAAGGAACCCCCGCCGTTTCTGGATGCAAGAATACTCGACGGTGCTGCTGTGGTGTATCTGCTTCCTCTTACTAATGTTACCACATTCAATGACTACGCTAATGAGGTCTTCATCCCCCAATCCTGAAGCTTCTTGAATCATGCAGAAGAGTCGATGTGGTCTGGGACAGCTACATTGCCAGCAGTATCAAGGAGTCAACTAGAGAGAAAAGGGGGAAAGGTGTACGAAGAAAGGTCGGTGGTCCAACGAAGGTGCCCAGCAACTGGCCCGACTTCCTCCGGGATCCCACAAACAAGGAGGAGCTTTTCCAGTTCCTTTCAGACAAAGTCGGCTCCAGTGACTGGCCAGACGGAAAGGGGGTCTTCATAACATCAGGCACAAATGTAATCAGCAGAGGTTCAGACCACTCCATGCCACGATGTGACCACGAAGAGGCCGATACAAGGATTGTTGTTCACCTGAAAGATGCGCTGGACAAGGGATGCACCAACTGTGTTGGTACGCACTGTCGACACAGACGTCGTTGCCATACTGATAGGAAAGTACCATTCCCTGACCAGCCAGCATCAGATGGCAGCCATCTGGGTAGCATTTGGAACTGGAAAGAACTTCATGTACCTGGATATCAATGCCATATGCCATGCTCTGGGAAAAGATAGGTCAACGCATTGCCTATGTTCCACAGTTCACGGGCTGCGACACAACTTCCGCTTTCTCGGGCAAAAGGGAAGAAATCAGCATGGGAGGCTTGGAATACCTACGTGGAGGTGACGGAGGCCTTCAACAACTTCATGAATCACCCTTACATGGACTGTGACAGTGAACTGCAAGCAATTCCAGTTGCTCGAGCGCTTCACCGTGATCATCTACAATAAGACGAGCAACTTGGACTCTGTGAACGAGGCACGTAGGGAACTCTTCTCACAGAAGAAACAGGCCAATGGAAAAGATTCCCCCAACGCAAGAAGCCCTTCTGCAGCACACACTGCGCGCAGTCTACCAAGCTGGAATCTGGGCAACCAGTGATCAATGTGAGCAGAAGCCTCCAATCCCAGAGGGCTTTGGATGGACTCTAGAGAGTGCAACGAAGACCTGGCGTCCTGTGTGGTCCAACCTGCTGTAGCATCTCAGGCCTGCAGCGAACTGGTCAAGTGTGGCTGCAAAAGCGCCACGTGCGGAGGACGATGCTCATGCAAGAAGGCGCAGTGAAGTGCACCGAACTATGCAGCTGCAATGTGAATAGCTTAGCCGAGAAGTAATTTTGCACCATGTGGGTGAATATACGCACGGTCTGAAAGAGTATCCCATTTTTCTTGATTTCGTATGTGTTAAGGGCAGGCTCCGAATTAATTAGACTACGCGATTCACAATGTTAACGCTACTCGACACGCGATTACGAAATAAAAATGATAACGAAAATTGTGTTTTTGAATACCCGGGTGACCTACGTTAATTAGAACGTTAAAAAAAAATTGAGGAAATGCACCCGAGACACTAATTTTCAAAATATTGTTTTAAAATACTTCTAGATGTTCGATTTTAAAAACAATTACACCAAAATGATCGGAAAAGACTATATTTCTCATTTCTGCAATAAAAAAAAAAAACATTTTTTTTCCCAAAAACTAAAAAAAAAAAAAAAATTCCCCAAAATTTCAAAAAAAATTTCACAAATAATGAAAAAAATTTCAAATAAGAGTGGTCTACCGCTTGGCGCCGGTTATAGAATCATAGCGGGGACCTGAAGATTGCCTGATAAAATTTTGGTGCTTTTATCCGGCATGTCCCCATCCATTTGAAATTCGGTGCTAAGCTGCCCTACTATTGGCAATAATTTTGTATTTACATATCTTGAAAACACAATAATGGCAAATCAGCTAGAGCCTTATCATGACGCTCATCTTTTGGAATGGCTGTAGACGAATTATACCTTTGTTCCTGTATGGATGTCCATTGTTGATTGTCCTGCACACAAGGAATATTCATGTATCTTAAGTATGCATGAGTTGTTGCATATATCACCTGTTTAAACTTGTGCAATCTGTCTCTATTAATGCCCTGTATGATGACCCAATGTATATCAGGATAAAGCATAAAATACCAAGAGATTTCTGCAATAATGATACAAGAAACTACTATAAGTTATTTGAGTTGAGGCGTCATTTTTTGTGTATGCAATTAGTCTAATAGCAATTTTGTCGACAGATGCCATTGACGATTGAAAATTTTATCCATTTCTTCATAAGATCTGTTTAGTAGTTTAGAATCCACAACGTGATGTCACTGTAGTTGCTGGATTGATTAGGAAGCTTGCCAACATAGGGCGGTGTGGAAATTATCCACCAACCACGCTCTCAATCGGTAGTGGTGGTGGTTTTGCCCCCCCCCCCTTGTGAGGGAGACATAGTTCGCTCATCGTAGGGGAGAGAGTAGGGATGTATATATATAATTAATGGTAATGGGTATTAATTAAGGTAATTTAAGTAAATGATAAGTACTGGGATATTATAAATGAACATTCCCAGTGGTATTAACCATTTGCACCTTACATTAGGATATTAACTTGAAACGGCTGGTCATTGGCCACCGTCGTTAGATTCTCGCCACCGACGATTTGACACGTAGGTGGGATTTGTGCGGCCGGTCGCCGCCGCCACTTAGAGAGTCAGTACACTTCCAGAACCCACGGGAATAACACCTCTCTTTAATCTTCTCTGATTATATTGAGAAGAATTGTATATAGACTTTTGTAGACATAGTGTTAAAATCGTAGGACGTGTTATTGACACAGTGTTGGCTTTGTCGATAGATATGTATTACTACAATTATATATAATTAAGGCATGCACTGTCGCTAATAATATCCATGTTAAAGTATTGTTGACGACGCCCGCGCCATTTACAACACATACCACGTCATAGATGGCACCTCCATACAAGAGAACAAGGTACCCTCTGTTTGTCGTCCAGCCACACCCCTGACGCCCAGCCAGCAGGCGGCGTCAACCACAGAGGAACGCCAGAGAAAGTTACCCTTCGAACCGGTGTGGACGTGTGTGTCGCTCGCCTACGACAAGCGAACTATTTGTGTTGCGGTTATATCTTGTGCAAATTGACAATTATCCAATCGTGCCATAAACAGGCCGATACATATGTATTATGGTTAAGCAATAATAATCATATAACTCTCACACCATCTTTATACTAGCCCTTACGCTCAGCGGCTCGATACTATAACTTATAAAACAAACAAGTGATATGTTAGTACGATAAATTATCGGCTAACATAAATGGTGGCAGCGAACGAGATCTGAACATTACCAGTATTTATTGATTTATTGCACAATACAACAAAAATACCATTTTGACACAAGACGATAAATTCTGAAACGAGAAGATTGTGAAAGAAGTGAAGTGGTAAGACTCAGAGGCAGAGGGTAGTCGAGCGTGCCTTAGGCAAGAAAGGCAAAAATGTTTATGTTACGACTCTAACCGCGCCCGACCTTTTCTTCCCCTCTCCTCACCCTCAGCCGCCCGACCATCTTCGACCCAACCACTCTTCCACTACTCTCGTCTCCACATATAGCGCGGCACACCCGTTGTTGTTTTTCCACATATCGAAGGGACATATATATATATTGATAAATAAAACAAAAACCAAACAAAACTACAATTATTAACAAGAAGCGGTTAGCTGAACGGTGATTAACTTTGTGAACCACACATACTGGAAGAAGAAAGAAGTAATCAAAAGTGGAACTACAGAAGAGGATAGGACGTGGGCGTGGTCTTGTAGGATTCATCGCTTCATTGACAACATAGACGCCCCCCCCCCCCCCGAACACGCGGGAGGTCACTGTTGTACGACAGCAGGCCTCCCCTCCCCTCCACTTCACATCCAGCGCGCCAATACCCATCCCTGTCAGCGCCACGAGGGAGGCTTCACGACACCCGCCTTCCCCACCCTTCACCGCTGGATTCAAGAAGAACACATCAACGGCTGACACTTATATAGTTAGGTGAGATAATACATGCATGCACATGAGCTGACACTTCATGGAAATTTAATTGATTACATCACTTAATGACATTAATTTGCTGGTGCAAACATTCATTTCACATTTTTATGGATTAATTATATAATATATATATAATTATCCATGTAAATTGAAAGAAGACATTATTTATGAGACAGTTCTAATTGATTTAATGAAATCTCATCAATACTAACATTGCTATTTGCTTCATTTATAGTAATTTTTAATATATTAACATATCAATATACTATATATATATATATATATATATATATATCTTTTCTCTCTGTTAAATGTACTTTTCTATTTTTGTGAGGCCCAATACATTCTATGATAAGGCTTGAATGCACCTGAGATTATTACTTATATCATATTATATTTTATATAATTGCGGTAATCATAATAATTATTATAATTACATTAATTATTACTTTACTTTTATTACGCAATTTATTACTGATGAGAGGTGTTGATTTTAATTTGGAAGAAAATAGTGAGAGTTCTCGTGTTTTGCGCAGTAGTTCGCAGCACTTAAGACGTTCATCTGAACCTTCTCTCCCTTCCTTGCCGCAACCCCCATTAACAAGGATGTCTCTGACCGCAGCAGGTATCCCCGCGGCAGGTACTATTTGTTGTGTTTCTTCAACTCCTCACTCTCAGGCAGCTGGAACGATTAAGTTATTACCTACCAGCGCATCTGTCAGGACTTTTTCGGGAGTTGATGTCGATGACACAGAAGGAGAATATATTGCCATGGACGAGGACGTAATGTTAATTCCTTTATTACTAATGAGTGACAAAATTTAATTTGTTCGCTCAAGATTAATTTTACGTTATCCTCGGACGGATTATTGGGTTTAGCTTTTTAAGAGCTAACCGGATGATTATATACTTATACATCATATACATATATAATATACATTATATATATATATATATATATACATATATATATATATATTGGATATACATCCAGATACAAATACCATAAAATTCTTAGGGAGGAATTTTAAAGCGATGGAACAACCCATTTGCTTAACTTCCCACAATAAGGTAGCTCCTTCTAATGCACCAACCGTTCCTAGTGTTCAGGTTTTTACTGATGAATTAATAGAGGGAACACCGCCTAAATCTGTAACGAATTCGCGCGTAGACTTTGCTCATACCCTGCCTACAAATTCGTGAAGGAAATACAGCCGTCGCTCTTGTTGTTAATGCGACGGGCGGTCCTGTCACACTTCGACAAGGAGTATATTTAAGCCGTGCTTTTCACGTAGCTTTTGACAGACAGGTAGTGCCAGAACCTTTAGACTTACCTACAAGTATTGTCAGTTCCAGCAACTCAAATTTGGCTCAAGCACAAACGCTTGACTCACTTGTCACAATTGTGGATTATCCCGAGCACAAGGCTTCATTGTTGCAACTGCTTAAGTGGCACCGTGATGTTATAGCTTTGCCCGGAGAACCGTTAGGTTCAACTGATAAAACTAACCACCAAATTAAACTTAAATCTGGAACCCATCCTGTGTATATTCCAGCATATCGTCTACCTCACAGTCAATGACAAATTGTTGATGAGCAGATTAAAGATATGTTGCATCAGGGTGTTATCCAAAATTCCCGTTCCTCGTGGAACTCGCCTCTATTCCTCGTTCCTAAAAAGAACGGGACAGTTTAGACCTGTAATTGATTTCAGGCCAGTAAATGAAGTCACGAAGGATGATAGATATCCTTTACCTGTCCTAAAAGACTTGTTAAGGTCATTAGGACCTGGTAACACTATGTTCAGTAGCCTTGATTTGGTTAGTGGCTACTGACAGGTGCCGATGGCTCCAGCATGAAGGGAAGTTACTGCCTTTAGCACTCCTAGTGGACACTACGAGTGGCTCAGAATGCCATTTGGTTTAAAGTCAGCCCCTATTACATTTCAAAGAATGATTAATACTTTATTTTCCGGTATGCTAGGCAAAAATGTCTATGCTTACCTCGATGATCTTATAATTTGCAGCAAAGACTTGGAGTCTCATTTTGCTAATTTAGAAGCAATGCTCCTGAAGTTGAAAGATGCTGGACTCAAGGCTAAACTGACTAAATGTGAATTCCTTAAGTCTAAAATCACCTTTTTAGCCCATATGGTAGATGGTGATGGACTTCATAAAATTTCAGATAAAATAACTGAAGTTATTCAAGTTATTGAGTTATTTCAAGTTATTCAAGTTATTGAGTTATTTCAAGTTATTCAAGTTATTGAGTTATTTCAAGTTATTCAAGTTATTTCAAGTTATTCAAGTTATTGAGTTATTTCAAGTTATTCAAGTTATTGAGTTATTTCAAGTTATTCAAGTTATTGAGTTATTTCAAGTTATTCAAGCTATTGAGTTATTTCAAGTTATTCAAGTTATTGAGTTATTTAAAGTTATTAAAGTTATTTCTAATTACCCAATTATTTATATTTACAAATTTCCCGCAACCTCAGAATGTAGACAATGTCCGTTCTTTCATTGGCTTGTGTGGTTACTATAGATCAATTATATCCAATTTTGCAGCGGTTGCTTCGCCCTTGACAAACATATTGAAAAAGGACGTGCACTTTAATTGGAACGCTGTACATGAAAAATCTTCCTATATATATATATATATATATATATATATATCAAACTTATGGTATTTGATATTTTGGATCCGTGGTTAAATGCCTTAGAAGTCATTCACAGTGATCGACTTAAACGGACCAATGCCAAGCCTGATTTAAGCTTAGTAGAAACTGCTAATCTTAGCGATGTTACGCGGCTTGAAACTAACAAATCTAATGATCCTACTGACCAACCAACTCATGCTTATAATTTACGTCCACGTAATTGATTGCTTGTCCTTTCATTGCTTTTCTTAGACAAACTTTCGTGCATGATATTTGGTATGGAAATAAATGCATGAGTAACTGGAAGAAATTGGGTAAGGTACTTTCATCTAACCTTTTTCTCTTGTTTTATTGATAAACTCATCCATTTTATTAGCATAAACAAGTAAAGCTTTAATCGAGTTTTTACTGTGTTAGAACAAGCACTCCCTGCTTTGACTAATATGGTTAATTTTCTTGTCGGAACTAACAAACATTACTAACAAATACGGTTGACGCAGCGCGAGGAAAGGGAACTGCTTCACTTTTCTTCCTTTTATTGATTTTATGCATGTCTAGGAAAGAGCGAAGTAGAACTGCCAGTTGACATCATTGTTTTAAATGGCTTGCAACACTATTACCCTCTCCTTGAGTCAGTGCTAACGTCGAATACCATGGTTAAACATGTTTTTTTCCAACCGAACATGTGTTTGAAGTTCACAAAGTAGGACAATATAATGATAATAATTATTTACTTAATGGAAATGGTTCGTACCAGAAATATTTTTTTTATTGTGAGGTGGTGCTAACTCAGGCAAATGCTTCTCAGGCTTTATCGTTATGTCCTTACACCCACTTGATTTCGAAACCTTTTTTTTTTTCTCACAAATGTTTCTTTGGGCATCACTATTTCTTCTTTACACAAACATTCTATGTGTCTGTATTATGTCCCGAAGGTGCAGTGTATCAGAAAGCGTCCGGTCATTTCGCAATTCTAATGGCTTGCTATTAGCGCTCTGTCTAGTTCATATCTTTGTATGTTCTCCTGAAGAGCAGAATCCGACAAAATCAGGTTAATACATAATTCCATATTTAGGTACATGCCTTTAGGTTGGCGTGTGGACGCGCCTGGTAGGTGACCGAGCGATGTTGGCTCTGTCGATAGATATGTATTACTAAAATTATATATAATTAAGGCATGCAATGTCTCTAATAATATCCATGTTAAAGTATTGTTGACGACGCCCGCGCCATCTACAACACATACCACGTCATAGATGGCACCTCCATACAAGAGAACAAGGTACCCTCTGTTTGTCGTCCAGCCACACCCCTGACGCCCAGCCAGCAGGGGGGCGTCAAACACAAAGAACGCCAGAAAAAGTTACCCTTCAAACCCGGTGTGGACGTGTGTGGTCGCTCGCCTACGACAAGCGAACTATTTGTGTTGCGGTTATATCTTGTGCAAATTGACAATTATCCAATCGTGCCATAAACAGGCCGATAAAATATGTATTATGGTTAAGCAATAATAATCATATAACTCTCACACCATCTTATACTAGCCCTTACGCTCAGCGGCTCGATATATTTAAAATATATATATTATATATATATATATTTATATATTTTATATATATATAATATAAAATTAAAATATTTTATTATATATATATATTATAAATTTAAATTTTAATAACACCAACTCACCGCCTCCGCCCTTCACCACTCCGGCCTGATCATAGGCCTGACCACTTCGAATAACAAGACATTCCAGTATTGATAAGCCTTCATTATAAATATATTTATACATTAATTATAATACATTAATTATAAATACATTATAAAACTTATAAACAAACAAGTGATATGTTAGTACGATAAATTATCGGCTAACAACAGTGATAAACAGTGATAATATCTCGCCGCGTCGTGAATTATCTGGGTGTGATAACCCTCTCGATGCCTCGATAACACCAACTCACCGCCTCCGCCCTTCACCACTCCGGCCTGATCATAGGCCTGACCACTTCGAATAACAAGACATTCCAGTATTGATAAGCCTTCATCCCAATTCAACCCTCCTATCCCCCGATAAGTATCTTAGGTGATATTAGCTGGGGTATTTTGTCGGGATGAGATAGAAATGGGTTTTCCGAAGGTAAGAGATCTCAAATAAATAAATGTTTGTGACATAAGATTTCCACAGACGGGATTCTAGGTTCTCATATTGGCTGCAGATGGCAGTGTTTAGCTTCTTTCCTCAAAAGTTCCCCGCTAGATGGCACTGTAGCCGCTGTATTAGTTTTAAAGTTTACCGATAGAGGGTGAGTTCCTAATCTTGGTTTTACATTACCAATAACCATTAGTCAACGTTTGTTAAGGTGTAATACTCAAAATATAGTACTGAATAAGCTGCTGTATAGAGAAAACAGACATGGTAATGTTGGCAAAGTTACACTTATATAGATGAATGTCTATTGTTTAAGGTGGATGGAGGGGAGAAGGGGGTGGAGGGGAGGAGGGGGGGGGGGCTCAATATATATTCCACGCAGCCAGGCTTAAGTGTTACCATAGTTACAACACTTTACTGTTTTATTTGTCCTGTGCTGTTTTTTTTCTATTTCAATGGACGTAATACGTATTTCTTCCCCGTACTCATTTTTTTTTATCACAAATATCAAATTGGCGTTCAGGGTCACCTTTGCCTTTGTAAAATATCAATGGTGTCATGTATGAGAACGTTTTAATATTCGATCGATATCACTCATCATACTCATTATGTAGCTAATGTTGAACCTTATAATGTTTTTTTTTTTATCCATATCATCATTTACAAAATACATTGTTACAAATCATTCTTCCTCATATATTTTCACTTTTTCTCTCCTTTTCATCTTTTCATTAACGTCCCAAGTGTTATTTGTTCATGTTTCATTCACTTTTACCTTCATTTTCCCCTCTTCCTTACTTCCTTACTTTTCTTTGCACGTCCCTTTAAACTTGTTTCCATTTATATAGCCTTGACCTACCCCAAATCTCACTACCTTTTCTTGCTGTAACCTTTTTTTTTCATTCATTACTTAAACTTACATATCCTTTCATGTATTTACTTATAACACTTTTACCTCCACTTGACCACCCCTTCCACCTACTACAGTACTCGTGGGCGCCTTTCTCATCCACCAACATCACCGCCGCGCCCTTAGAAGAGGCGCGAGGGGCGTGGCTAAGGAGGACGCCCACACCCTACGAGAGGCTAAGCCCGCCCACGCCCCCAACGCGCCCGCACACACGCACAACCTCCTGGAAATGCAGCTTCTTCAACAACCTAAAAGTGATGGTCTACCAGCGTGGTCCAGGAACCCTGATGTTGCAGGTGTGTTAATTAAAGGCGGGTCAGGTGTGTAATAGCAGTAGTAGTAGTAGTAGTACTAGTAGTAGTAGTAGTAGTAGTAGTAGGGTTGGTAATAGATCGAAAGAAGAAGAATAAGACGGAAAATTAAGATAAAGAATATGATTGATACCAACACTTTAGAAATATGTAATAAAATAGAAAATAAGAAGAAAACTATCAAGAAAACAAGTTGCCATTTAAACGCATTGAAAGCTCAGGATGGAGTATCATTAAAACCTTCAAGTGAAAAGGATTACTGATTCAAATGCTACATTCAAAGAGGAAAATAATCGCTGCTCCCGCAAAACCCACAACTCTATGTATGGGTGCTGAGCCGCCCGCGAATTTTTTTTCCCCAACGAATTTGCACTGGCAGGCGGCCCTCTACGCATGGCTGTAGCTCCGAAACTAACCACAGGATTTTCTTGAAAATACCTCATTGTGATTCCCACACAAAGTTACCCAGAAGAATAAGACCTGGACCGAACCTAACCGTAACCGAAAGTTTGCAACCTGTTTGGGAAAAAAAATTGCGACCCCGCCCATGACCAAAGCCGTCTCTATGTAAAAGCCTGCGTCTGGGAGGCGAGATGGACGGTAACGTAATCATCAGAGTCGGCTCCAGCCGCTCCACAAGTCAGTAGGCGCCGTAGTTTCCTACCTAATATATGTTTATCAATATAAAAGATATACTGTTATCTTCGGAAATGTTTGTTCTATAATATTATCAAATAAAAAACCGTAAAACACACTAAAGAAAGGCCATTATGAGGCCATCTCAAGAAATATGCATGAACTTAAACTCTTCACCATTTAATATTTTGCTCGCAAACATTTTACATGGAGAATATCAATAGAAGCGGAATTTAATTAGCTTTCCATTGCTATATTTCGTTTTCTGATAAATGAATTAGAACCATACATAAATTAGCGTTAACTAAATAAATAACATCATCAATCTGGAAAAATTACCCGATTTCATGATCTTTTTAGTAAGTTAACGCTAATTTATGTATGGTTCTGATTCCTTTATCAGAAAACAAAATATAGCAATGGAAAGCTAATTAAATTCCGCTTCTATTGATATTCTCCATGTAAAATGTTTTCGAGCAAAATATTAAATGGCGAAGAGTTCAAGTTCATGCATATTTCTTGAGAGTCTCATAATGGCCTTTCTTTAGTGTGTTTTACGGTTTTTTATTTAATAATATTATAGAACAAACATTTCCGAAGATAACAGTATATCTTTTATACTGATAAACATATATTAGGTAGGAAATTACCCGATTTCATGATGTTATGTATCTAGTTAACGCTAATTTATGCATGCTGCTAATTCATTTATCAGAAAACAAAATATAGCAATGGAAAGCTAACTAAATTCCGCTTCTATTGATATTCTCCATGTAAAATGTTTTTGAGCAAAATATTGAATGGCGAAGAGTTTAAGTTCATGCATATATCTTGAGAGTCTCATAATGGCATTTCTTTAGTGTGTTTTACGGGTTTTTATATGATAATATTAAAGAACAAACATTTCCGAAGATAACAGTATATCTTTTATACTGATAAACATATATTAGGTACGTAAACTTGTCATCTCGGTGGCCTCGTGCAGACTCCGTCCGTGACGTCATCAATCTCAGGCGCAGGCTTTTACATACAGACGGCTTTGCCATGACCCACCTCCCCTCCACTATGACGACCCTCCTCCACCCTCCCTCTCCTACAGGTGAGGAGAGTGAACCCCGGCCATGACAACACACACACACACACACACACACACACACACACACACACACACACACACACAAGGAGGGAACTCCGTGGTGTAAGGGTTAGCACGCTCGGCTCACAACCGAGAAGTCCCGGGTTCGATCCCCGGGCGGAGAGAAGACAGACGGGCGGTCTTCTTAAAACCCGAGCCCCTGTCCACCAAGCAGTGAATGGGTACCGGGTGTTAGCCGGGGGTTTGTGACCCACCTCCCGGGGTGGTGGCTTCACCCAACACTTAGGATGAATGAGAAAAATAAATGTTGATATGGAGACGGGGCCATACGAGCGTTGCTCTGGCCCTGTAAAATACAACTAGATGAATGAATACACACACACACACACACACACACACACACACACACACACACACACACACGAAGGTACACCGTGGTGTAGGGGAAGCACGCTCGGTTCACAACCGAGAAGTCCCGGTTTCGATCCCCGGGTGGAGCGGAAACAGATGGGTTGTTTCCTTAAAACCTGAGCCCCTGTCCACCCAGCAGTGAATGGGTACCGGGTGTTAGCCGGGGTTTGTGACCTGCTCTCCGGGGTGCTGGCTTCGGCCAACACAAAGCACTAAGGATGAATGATATAAAAATGTTGATATGGAGACGGGGCCACACGAGCATTGCTCTGGCCCTGTAAAATACAACTAGATAAATACAACTAGATGAATACAACTAGATGAATACACAACACACACACACACACACACACACACGTAAGACAGAAATCCTTAGCACAAACACGTCAAACTTCTCTACAAACGCACCAGTCACACCCTTCATAGCACGAGTGCCCTTCCTCGCATGTCGCCTGGGGCGGGGTGGGAGGGAGGGAGGGAAAAGGGAAGTCAAGTGAAGCAAGAAGGGATTTCCCGCGTCTGTTTGTGGCGCGTCCTGAACAACATATGTTACATCTATTTATATCAGGGTTTTTTCATTATTATATTATATCATCGGCTGTTTGGTATTTTTTTGGGATACCGCAGGCTTTTTAAATTCTTTGGCAAGAAAAGGCTATACACAAATTAGCCTCCCCCCCCCCACCCTCCACCTACACACGCATTAGACAGATTTGTTGGACACTCGCTCCTTTCAGACAGTAGGATCAACACACAAACACACACACACACACACACACACGGTACTCCGTGGTGTAGGGGAAGCACGCTCGGTTCACAACCGAGAAGTCCCGGGTTCGATCCCCGGGCGGAGCGGAAACATGGGTTGTTTCCTTAAAACATGAGCCCCTGTTCACCCCGGCTTTCTCCCTTGTAGTACACGACCCCGGCCCCCGCACGCCCGTCCTCATGCAGCGAACCGTCGGTGTACAGGATATTGGGACACTCAGGGAGGGCATTCAATCTACTAAGGAAGTCCTGCCTCATCAGCTCACATGGTACATTACACTTCTTATCCTTGATGGCAGAATAGGACACATTGAAAACTGGCAGTTCCCAGGGGGGGAAATCAACTGGTTTGTGCTCCCTATCATCCATGTCCCTATCAAAATTAAATGAACTGAGCGAGAGAGAGAGAGAGAGAGAGAGAGAGAGAGAGAGAGAGAGAGAGAGAGAGAGAGAGAGAGAGAGAGAGAGAGAGAGAGAGAGAGAGAGAGAGAGAGAGAGAGAGAGAGAGAGAGAGAGAGAGAGAGAGAGAGAGAGAGAGAGAGAGAGAGAGAGAGAGAGAGAGAGAGAGAGAGAGAGAGAGAGAGAGAGAGAGAGAGAGAGAGAGAGAGAAAAAAAAAAAAACACGCAGACACATACGAGACTGCTTTTCCCCCACACGGCTATCAAACACTGAACTGAAGCGTAAAGTATACATACACCCAGTTCCTGGCGTGAACGTTTTTTTTTTTATCGGAGTGTTTCTGTCTGAAAATCCGTGAAAATGTACCAGTTTTGACAGCAGCATATGTGTATGTTTTTAAACCATTGCTGTCGATTTGTATGTGTATTTATGAACGTGTCCTTGCATTATTTTATTCTTTATCTATGTTGGTTTCATGTCTGGCTCAATATAAACGGGTATGAGACACTTTAATTCAGGTCAGTTATGCAGCAAGTGAATGGGCCAGCAGACTGGTTAACTCCTGCCCCACGGCGGCGCCACCGTCGACGGATAACAAATTGCCTTTGGGAGATCCCGAGTGAGGTATCTTGTTGTAGAGTGTCTTTGGTGTAATCTACGTTAGGGGCCCCACCTAGCCCCAGTGCCCAGGGCCTCGCGACATCTAAATCCGGCACTGTTCCTAATTATCATCAATGACGCGCTGAAGCACACACCCTCGCGCTGGAAGAACGTGGACTACTCAACAGTGGGCGTCACCATCGACAACGCCAGCCCAGACTACAGCCACCTCCAAGCAATACTTGACGAGCTACGTTAACTACAACACCGTCAACAAGACGGTCGTAATGCATCTTTCCACCTCGTCGGCATCAACACCTCCACCTGTAGTCACCATGGGCGGCAAGTGACGGCAGCCCTATTCAGGTGGTGGAGGCAACAAAGCTCCTCGGCGTCACGGACAAGAACGGTGGTGACGCGACCACCCAAGGAGCTGCTAAATGCCGGCAAGCAGACAGAGTTGCAGCCTCGGCACAGGGGAAAACACACGGGAAGTGTAATATTCCGGCAGCGTCCACCCAACAAGTGGATGCTGCAATACTTAACACAACAGTCAGCTGGCGCCTTAAAGTTCCCCGCCAGTACCAAAAACATTTCATCGGTAAGAACGACTGCTTAAAACCTCTCCGTGAGCACCGAAGGGTGGATGTGGTGTACCACCAGACCAGTATCCAGATGATCTAAGAGCCAAGAAATAAGGTAAAGCGTTGCCACGACCAAACCAAGAGTAGGATTCAAGCGTGGCGAGCGTCGAGCGATAAACCTAGAGCAGACAGG
>JACEEZ010004183.1:0-10081 GCA_016584305.1 Chionoecetes opilio | reverse complement strand
TTTTCCCCACAAATGAAGATACAATCCTTTTTTTAGAATAATTTACACCTATAAGTAGCTTACATTCTTTAAAGCTAATAAATAGAAGAGTAAGAGGTTCTTTATTGTGATATAACGGTATATTGCAAGCGTTTTTCATAGTTCTTCTAAAATGTAGCGTTATTGTATATATACAAGTATTTTTACTTATTATATTGCTATAAACCCCATAAAATGTAGTGTTTTCAATGATATTAGCTATTTATCGGTGAGATATAGCTTTTTCCCTTAAAAATTTGAAGTATACAATCCTTTTTTAGAATAATTTCCCACCTATAAGTATCTTACATTACATTAAGCTAATAAAATAGAAGAGTAAGAGGTTATTTATTGTGATATAACGGTATATTGCAAGCGTTTTTTCCATAGTTTCTTGTAAACTGTAGCGGTATTGTATATATACAAGTAGTTTTACTTAACATATTGTTATAAACAAATAAAAATGTAGTGTTTTAAATGATTTTAAAGCTATTTATCGGTGATATATAGCTGTTTTCCTACAAATTGAAGTATAAATCCTCTTTTAGAATAATTTGGACGTATAAGTAGCTTACATTACTTAAAAGCCTAATAAATAAGAAGAGGAAGAGGGTAGTATGTGATATAACGTATATTTGCAAGGGGGGGGGGGGGGGGGGGGGGGGGCCTTTTTCTAGTTTCTTATAAACTGTATCGTATTGTATATATACAAGCAGTTTTACTTACCATTGCTATAAACCCATAAAAGTAGTGTTGTTTCATGATATTAGCTATTTATCGGTGATATATAGCTGTTTTCCACAATTGAACTATAAAATCCTCTTTTTAAGAAACATTTGAACCTATAAAGTAGCTCATTACATTAAGTATTAAATAGAGGAGTAAAAGGTTATTTATTGTGATCTAACGGTATATTTGCAAGCGTTTTCATAGTTTCTTGTAAATGTAGCGATTTCGTTATATATAACAAGTGTTTTTACTTATTATATTGCTATAAACCAAAAACTGTAGTGTTTTTCAATGATTTTAGAATGTTACAGTGATATATGGCTGTTTTCCTACAAATTGAAGTATCAAAAATCTCTTTTTAGAATAATTTGCACCTATAAAGTAGCTTACATTACATTAAGATATTAAATAGGAAGAGAACGAGGTTATTATTGTGATATAAAGGTATATTGCAAGCGTTTTTCATAGTTTCTTGTAAACTGTAAGGCCGTTATTGTATATATATCAGTAGTTTTACTTAACATATGGATATAAAACCCATATAATGTGTGTTTTCAATGATAATAGCTAGCCTATCGGTGCATATATAGCTGTTTTCCTACATTATTGCAGTATAAATAATCTTTTTAGATTAATTTGCACCTATAGTAGCTTTAACATTACATTAAGCTATTAAAATAGAAGAGTAAGAGGATATTTATTGTGATATAACGGTATATTGCAAGAGTTTTCATAGTTCTTCTAAACTGTAGCGTTATTGTACTATATACAAGTAGTTTACTTATTATATTGCTATAAAAACCCATAAAAATGTAGTGTTTTCAATGATATTAGCTATTTACGGTGATATATAGCTGGTTTCTACAAATTGAAGGATAAAATCGCTTGTGAGAATAATTTGCACCCTATAAGTAGCCTTACATTAAATTAAGCTATTAAATAGAAAGAGTATAAGAGGTATTTATTGTGATATACGGTATATTGCAATCGTTTTTTCATAGTTTCTCTAAACTTGTTAGCGCATGTATATATACAAGTAGTTTATGATTATATGCTATAAACCATAAAATGTAGTGTTTTCAATGATTTAGCTAGTTATTCCCCCCCCCCCCGTGATATATAGCTGTTTTCTTACAAATTGAAGTATAAAAATCCTCTTTTTTAGAATAATTTGCACCTATAAGTAGATTTACATTGCATTAAGCTATTAAATAGAGGAGTAAGAGGTTATTTATTGTGATATAAGCAGAATGCAAGGTTTTCATAGTTTCTTGTTAAACTTTAGCTTTATTGTATATATACAAAGAGTTTTACTTATCATATTGCTATAAACACATAAAATGGTAGTGTTTTCAATGATTTCAAGCTAGTATCAGTGAAAAAGTAATATTTTTTCTACAAAATTGAAGTATATTTCTTTACATCTGAGACTAAATAGCTTTTATATTGCTACAACTATATTTTTACAAAATGAATAGCTAAAAAATGTATTTTTGCTGAAATTTAGATATCAATTTTAATCTTCAAAACAACGTTTTCAAGGATTTTAATGTATTTTGAAAGCCTCACAAAAATGTCGAATTTTCGGACCAGTATGCAGCAACTTTTACACAACTATATTTTACAATATATGAGCTTAAAATATGTATTTTAATGAAAATTATGTACAATTTTAATCTTAGAAAACAACGTTTTCCAAAGTGTTTAATGTATTTTTGAGGGCTTAAAAAATTACGAAAATTGAATATTATTTCAGCCCTTTTTTTGATACAGAAATTCAAATGTGGTATTATAGTGCTTTCCCTCCCTCCGTTAGAAAATGCGATTTTAAGCTACTGTAAGTCTATAATAGCGAGTTTGAGATCATATTGTGATACAATTGTATATACACGGTTTTTTTGATAGTTTCTTGTTAAATTGTAGTGTTATATCATAATAGAAGGAAGTTACCTATGATAATGCTTTATACCCTCAATGTGTTATTTCAATGATTTTAGCTAGTATTTCCCGGTGATATATAGCAGTTTTCCTACAAATACAAGTATGATCTTTTTTTAAAATAATTTGCACCTATAAGTAGCTCATTCATTAAGCTAATAAATAGAGAGCAATAGGTTAATTTATTGTGATATCACGGTATATTGCAAGCGTTTTCATAGTTCTGTAAACTGCTAGAGGTATTGTATATATAACAAGTAGTTTTAATTATCATATTGCTATAAACCCCAAAAATGTAGTGTTTTCAAATGATTTTAGCTATTATCAGTGAAGATTGGTTTTTTTCTACAAATTGAAGTAATTTCTTTATATATGTAGTGTAAATAGCTTTTTATATTTTGTTAACTATATTTACAAATAATAGCTAGAAATAGATTTTTCATAAAAATTTAGATCACCAATTTCAATCCTAAAAACAATGATTTTTTCAAGAATTGTAATGTATTTTTGAAATGCCTAAATACGTCCGAAATTTACATTATTCAGCACTTTTACAATTACTATCTGTTACAATGTTATGACAACTAAACATATGTATTTTTCATGAAAATTAGGTATCAATTTTAATTTAAAAACAATGTTTTTTCAAGTGTTTTTAATGTATTTTTTGGAAAGCCTTAAAAAATGCTCGAAAATTTGACATTATTCAGCACTTTTTACACAACTATTATTTTACAATATTATGAGCTTAAAATATGTATTTTTCATGTAATTTATTTATCAATTTTAGTCTTAATAACAACGTTTTTTCAAGTGTTTTAATGTATTTTTGATGGGCAAAAAAAATGTCGAAAATTGACATTATTCAGGCCCTTTTTTGATAGAGATTTTCAAAATGATGGAATTATAGTTGTTTCTTTAGGAAATTGCTATTTTAAAACTACTGTAAGCTTATAATAGGAGTTTGAGACTCCTTATATTGTGATACAATGTATATTATACGTGTTTTTCATGGTTCCTTTTAATTGTAGTGTTTTATCATTAATAGAAGGAATTTACCTTATGATAAGTTTATACCTCAACATGTGTCTTTCAATGATTTTAGCTAGTTATCGGTGATATATCGCTGTGGCCTACAAATTGAAGATTACAATCCTTTTTTTTAAATATTTACACCTATAAGTAGTTAACATTACATTAAGCTAAAAATAGAAGAGAGGGTAAGAGGTTCTTTATTGTGATATAAACGGTATATTGCAAGCGTTTTTCATAGTTTCTTCTAAATGTAGCGTTATTGTATATATACAAGTAGTTTTACTTATTTATTGCTATAAACCCATAAAATGTAGTGTTTTCAATGATATTAGCTATTATCTGTGATATATAGCTGTTTTACTCCAAAATTGAAGATAAAATCTCTTTTTAGAATAATTTGCACTATAAGTTGATTACATTACATTAAAGCTATTAAATAGAAGAGTAAGATATTATTAAGGTGATATAACGGGTAATGCAGGTTTTTCATAGTTTTCTTCTTAAACTGTTAGCGTATGTATATATACAAGTAGTTTTATTATTATATTGCTATTAAACCCATAAAATGTAGCTGTGTTCAATGATTTTAGCTAGTTATCAGTGATTATATAGCTGTTTCCTACAAATTGAAGTATAAAATCCTTTTTTAGAATAATTGCACCTATAAAGTAGCTTACATACTTTAAGCTATTAAATAGGAAGAGTAAGAGGTTATTTAATTGTGATATATAACGGTATATTGCAAGCGTTTTTCATAGTTTCTGTAAATTGTAGCGTTATTGTATAGTATACAAGTAGTGTTACTTATCATAATGCTATAAAACCCATAAAATGTAGTGTTTTTCAAGATTTTAGCTAGTTATCATTGAAGAGTTTTTTTTTTTCTAACAAATTGAAGTAGATTTCTTTATATCTGTAGCTAAATAGCTTTTTATATTGCTACAACTATATTTTACAAAGATAATAGTAAAAATATGTATTTTTCATGAAAATTAGATATCAATTTAATCTTTAAAAACAATGTTTTTTCAGTATTTTAAATGTATTTTGAAGGGCTAAAAAATGTCGAAATTAGACATTATTCAGCACTTTTACACACGCATATTTGAACAAGGTTATGAGCTAAAAATATGTATTTTTCATGAATTTAGGTATCAATTTTAATCTAAAAAACAACGTTTTTCCAAGTATTTTAATGTTTTTGAAAAGCCTAAAAAATGTCGAAATTTTGAATTATTCAGGCACTTTTACAAAACTATATTTCTAAAATATTATGAGCTAAAATGTTGTATTTTTCATGAAAATTATGTACTATTTAATCGTAGAAACAACGTTTCATTTTCAAGTGTTTTAATGTATTTTTAAGGGCTAAAAAATGTCGAAAATTGAACATATAATTCAGCTCTTTTTTTTTTCTAGAGAAAATCAAAATGTGGAATTATAGTAGTTTTCATTAAAATTGCTATTTAATCTAATGTAAGCTTATAATAGGAGTTTGAGACTATATTTTGATACACGTGTATATTATACGTGTTTTTCAGTTTCTTCTTAATTGTAGTGTTATATGTCATTATAGAGGGTATTTACCTTAGGATAATGCTTTATATCCTCAAAATGTGTTCTGTTCAATGATTTTCAAAGCTAGTTATCGGTGCTATATAGTTGTTTTCCTACAAATTGAAGCATAACAATCCTTTTTCTTTTGAATAAGTTGGACGTAATAAGTAGCTTAAATTACTGAAGCTAATAAATAGAAGAGTAGGAGGGTATCATTGTTGATTTTATAACGGTATATGGCAAGCGTTTTTCATAGTTCGATAACCGTAAGGTTATTGCATATATACAAGCAGTGTACTTACCATATGCTATAAACCCATTAAACGATAGTGTTTTCAATGATCATTAGCATTATCGGGATATATAGCTGTTTGCCTACAAATTGAAGTATAAAACTCTTTTTAGAATAATTTGCACCTATAAAGTGCACTTACATTTCATTAGCTAATTAAATAGAAGGAGTATAGGTTATTTATTGTGAGATATAACGGTATATTGCAAGCGTTTTATAGTTTTCTTGTAAACTGTTTAGCGTCTATTGTTATAATACAAGTAGTCTTACTTATTATATTGCTTATACACCCATAAAATGTAGGTTTTCAATGATTTTTAGCTAGTATCAGTGATATATGGTGGTTTTCCTACAAATTCAAGTGTAAAATCCTCTTTTTAGAATAATATTGCACCTATAGTAGCTATCATTAATTAAGTATTAATTAAATAGAAGAGTAAGAGGCTTATTTATTGTGATATAACGGTTATATTGCAAGCGTTTTTCATGTTCTTGTAAAACTGTAGCGTTAATTGTATATATACAAGTAGTTTACTTAACATTTGATATAAACCCCTATAATGTAGGTGTTTTCATGATATTAGCTATCTATCGGTGATATATAGCTGTGTTCCTACAAATTGAAGTATAAAATAATCTTTTAGATTAATTGCACCTATAAGTAGCTACATTACATTAAGCTATTAAATAGAAGAGTAATGAGGATATTTATTTGTGATATTATAACGTATATGCAAGCGTTTTTCATAGTTTCCTTCTAAACTGGTTATTGTATATATCAAGTAGTGTTACTTATTATATTGCTATAAACCCATAAAATGTAGTGTTTTCAATGATATAGCGATTTATCGGTGATGATATAGCTGTTTGTCCTACCAATTGAGTATAAAATCATCTGTTTAGAATAATTTGCACCTATAGTTAGCTCTACATTACATTAAAGTATTAAATAGAAGAGTAAAGAGGTTATTATTGTGATATAACGTATTTTGCAAGCGTTTTTCATAGTTTCTTCTAAAGGTAGCGTTATTTGTATTATACAATTAGTTTTACTTATTATTTTTTGCTAAAACACATAAAGGTAGTGTTTTCAAATTATTTTAGCTAGTTATCAGTGATATGTAGCTGTTTTCCTACAAATCTGGAAGTATAAAATCCTCTTTTTGAATATTTGCACCTATAGTAAGCCTTTACATTACGTTAAGCTATGAAATAGAAGAGTAAGAGGTTATTTCATTGTGATATAACGGTATATTGCAAGCGTCTTTTTTCCTAGTTTCTTGTTTGTAAACTGTTTAGCGTTATTTATATATACAAAGTAGTTTTACTTATCATTATTGCTATTAACCATAAAATGGAGTGTTTTCAAATGATATAGCTATTTATCGGTGATATATAGCTGTTCTACAAAATTGAAGTATACGATCCTTTTTTTCAGAATAATTGCACCTATAAGTATCTTCATTACATTAAGCTAATAAATAGAGAGTAATAGGTTATGTATTGTGATTAAAACACGGTATATTGCAAGGTTTTACATAGGTTATTGTAAACTGTAGCGTTATTGTAATATACAAGAAGTTTTACTTAAACATATGTATAAAACCCATAAAATTGTAGGGTTTTCAATGATATTAGCTATTATCGGTGATATTATGAGCAGGTTTCCTACAAAATTGAAGTATAAAATCCTCTTGTTAGGAACAATTGCCATATAAGTAGCTTACATTGCATTAAGCTACTTAAATAGAAGAGTAAGAGGCTAATTTATTCGATATTATAACGGCATAATGAAAGCGTTTTTCATAGTTTCTTATAAACTGTAGCGTATGTATATATACAAGTTAGTTTTACTTATGAGATTGCTATAAACCCATAAAATGTAGTGTTTTTCAATGATTTTAGCTAGATATCAGTGATATATAGCTGTGGTCCTACAAAAATGAAAGTATAAATTCCTCTGTTAATAATAATTGCACCTCTAAGTAGCTTACATTACATAAGCTATTAAATAGAAGAGTAAGAGGCTATTTATTGCTATATAACGGTATATTGCAACGTTTTTCATAGTTTCTTGAAAACTTTAGCGTTATGTATATATACAAATAGTTTTACTTATCATTTTGCTATAACCCATATAATGTAGTGTTTTCAATGATATTAGCTTTTTATCGGTGATATATAGCTGTTTTCCTACAAATTGAAGTATAAAATCCTCTTTTTATAATAATTTGCACCTATAAGTTGATTACATTACTTAAGCTATTAAATAGAAGAGTAAGATATTATTTAATGTGATATAACGGTATATTGCAAAGCGTTTTTCATAGTTTCTTCTAAACTATAGCGTTATTGTATATAAAACAAGTAGTTTTACTTATTATATTGTATAAACCCATAAAATGTAGTGTGTTCAATGATTTTAGCTATTTATCAGTGTATATAGCTGTTTTCCTACAAATTTGAAGTGAAAAAATCCTTTTTTTAGAATAATTTGCACCTATAGTAGCTTACATTATTTTAAGCTATTAAATAGAAGAGTAAGAGGTTATTTATTGTCATATAACGGTATATTGCAAGCGTTTTTCATAGTTTCCTTTGTAAACTGTAGCGTTATTGTATATATACAAGTATTTTACTTATCATAATGCTATAAACCCTTAAAAGTAGTGTTTTCAATGATTTTACCCTAGTTATCATTGAAGATTTGTTTTTTTCTACAAATGAAGTATATTTCTTTATATTTTGTAGCTAAATAGCTTTTTATATTTGCTACAACTATTTTTTACAAAATTAATAGCAAAAAAATATGTATTTTTCATAAAAATTAAAGATATCAATTTTAATCTTAAAAACAAGGGTTTTTCAAGTATTTTAATGTATTTTTGAAGGGCTAAAAAATGTCGAAATTAGACATTATTCAGCACTTTAACACAACTATATTTTACAATGTTATGAGCTAAAAATATGTATTTTTCCATGAAATTTAGGTATCAATTTTAATCTTAAAAACAACGTTTTTCCAAGTATTTTAATGTTTTTTTGAAAGCCTAAAAAATGTCAAAAATTTGACATTATTCAGCACTTTTACACAACTATATTTTACAATATTATGAGCTTAAAATTTTTATTTTTTCATGAAAATTATGTATCTATTTTAATCTTAGAAACAACGTTTTTTCAAGTGTTTTAATGTATTTTTAAAGGGGCTAAAAAATTCGAAAATTGACATTATTCAGCTCTTTTTTTTTATAGAGAAATTCAAAATGTGGAATTATAGTTGTTTTCATTAGAAATTGCTATTTTAATCTAATGGGAAGCTTAAAATAGGAGTTTGAGACTATATTGTGATACAATTGTATATTATACGTGTTTTTCATAGTTTCTTCTTAATTGTAGTGTTATATCATTTAAAAGAAAGGGAAATTTTCCTTATGATAATGCTTTATACCCCCAAAATGTGTTCTTTTCAAGTTTCAGCTAGTTTTTCGGTGAATATATAGTTGTTTTCCTACAATTGAAGCATACAATCCTTTTTTTAGAAATAATTTGGACGTATAAGTAGCTTAATTACATTAAGCTAATAATAGAAGAGTAAGAGGGTATTTATTGGATATAACGGTATATTGCAAGCGTTTTTCATTAGTTTTCTTATAAACTTAAGGTTATTTCATATATACAAGCAGTTTTTACTTACCATATTGCTATAACCCATAAAACGTAGTGTTTTCAATAATATTAGCTATTTATCGGTGATATATAGCTGTTTTCCCACAAATTGAAGTATAAAATCCTCTTTTTAGAATAATTTGCACCTATAAGCAGCTTACATTACATTAAGCAATTAAATAGAAAAGTAAGAGGATATTTATTGTGATATAAAGGTATATGCAAGCGTTTTTCATATCTTCTTCTAACTGTAGCGTTATTGTATATATACAAGTGTTTTACTTATTATATTGCTATAAACCCATAAAATGTAGTGTTTTTCAATGATATTAGCTATTTATCGGTGATATATAGGTGTTTTCCTACAAATTTAAGTATAAAATTTCCCCTTTTTTGAATAATTTGCACCTATAAGTAGCTTACATTACATTAAGCTATTAAATAGAAGAGTAAGAGGTTCTTTATTGTGATAAACGGGATATTGCAAGCGTTTTTCATAGTTTCTTCTAAAAAGTAGCGTTTATTTATATATAAAGTAGTTTTACTTATTATATTGCTATAAACCCATAAAATGTAGTGTTTTCATATATTAGCTATTTATCGGTGGTATATGCTGTTTTCCTACAAATTGAAGTATAAATCGTCTTTTTAGAATAATTTGCACCTATAAGTTGATTACATTACATTAAGCTATTAAATAGAAGAGTAAGATATTATTTAATGTGATATAACGGTATATTGCAAGCGTTTTTCATAGTTTCTAATAACTGTAGCGTTATTGTATATATACAAGGTTTACTTATTTTGCTATAAACCCTAAAATTAGTGTTTGTTTTAAAATGA
>JACEEZ010004182.1:0-20000 GCA_016584305.1 Chionoecetes opilio | reverse complement strand
CTCACATGTCAGTCACAGATGCAGCCAATCGGTAAGTCAGTCAATTCAGTTAAATCATTCAGTTAATCAGTAGAGTATGTCAAGTATTGGTAGGGTGTGAAGTATGAAGAGGTGCGAAGTGATTAATTAAGAGAAGCTATGAGTAAATCAGTACATCAGTCAAGCAACCAATAAACAAAACCACACAAATCAGTCATTCAGTCAGTCGGTCGATAAGTCAGTCAGTCAGTCAGTCAGTCAGTCGGTAAGTGAGTGAGTGAGTGAGTGAGTCAGAGTCAGTCAGTCAGTCAGTCAGTCAGTCAGTCAGTCAGTCAGTCAGTCAGTCAGTCAGCCAGCCAGTCAGTCAGTCAGTCAGTCGGTAAGTCAGTCAAGCAGCCAGCCAGTCAGTCAGTCAGTCAGTCAGTCAGTCAGTCAGTCAGTCAGTCAGTCAATGTAGTCCTCTTTTGCACCGTCCTCCCTCGCCCCTCGCGGCCCCAAGGCACACGTATTGGAGGACATGGTTAAATAACGAAGGGTTGCCGCCAATACATCAGTGAGTCAGTCAATCAATCAGCTAGTCAGTCACCCAATTAGTCAGTCAGTCAATCAATCAGCTAGTTAGTCAGCCAATGAGTCAGTCAGTCAATCAATCAGATGGTCAGTCAGCCAATTAGTCAGTCAGTCAATCAATCAGCTAGTCAGTCAGCCAATTAGTCAGTCAGTCAATCAATCAGCTAGTCAGTCAGCCAATTAGTCAGTCAGTCAATCAATCAGCTAGTCAGTCAGCCAATTAGTCAGTCAATCAATCAATCAGCTAGTCAGTCAGCCAATTAGTCAGTCAGTCAATCAATCAGATAGTCAGCCAATTAGTCAGTCAGTCAGTCAATCAGTCAGTGTGGCGTACTATAATCCAGTCAGTCACTTACAGTAGGCAGACAGTGAAGGGAATCATAAGTCACTGAACCAGTTAGTTAGATGAACAGTCAGTCAGTCAAACGAGCCATGAAACAGTTGATCATTTAAGTGTAGAGTCTATCAGTCAGAACGTTATTCAGTCAAGTGGGTGAACAGTGTGCCTCCAATCAGTTCAGTATTCCAACATTAAGCTGGTAAATAAATTGAGTGAATACGTAATTAGTCAGATTTATTAGATTAGTGAAATAGTTACGTTCAGGCACTCAGAGATACAAACACTTTCCAAATCAATGGCGTTAGTCAGTCAGTCAAAACAACCACTATCATCATCAGCTATTCATTCCAGTTACTGAGCCTACTAAGATTTCTCAAAGACCAGTCATTAAACTCAGCAGACTTTAGAATCAGTCAACACATCGCTCCACTAAGCCATTGGTTACTGAATCAGTCCTCTCACCAGCCACTCAACTGACAAGTCATCAACATCTAAGCATCTCCTGGATTGGTTAAGTTAATCAGTGGAAAAGTTAAGTTCAGTGCTTAAAAAAAACCAGTCAATCAGTCATTTAAATCAATCAGGTAAAAAACATTATCTAAAAACTGCATATGTGAATAATAACATGCAAGAAAAAGGGAGAAGAAAAGAGAAAACAAAGAAAAACGAGGAAGGAAAAAGGGGAAGAACCAGATGAACCAAAAGAAAAAGATAGAAAAAGAAGACGAAGGAGAAGAGAAATAAAAAAAAAGAAGAAGAAGGGAAGAGAGAAAAAGATGAAGGAAAAAGAAAAGAATAAGAAAAAGAAGGAAAGAAAGGAAAAGAAGAAGAAAGAGGAAGAATAGAGAAGAATGGGAAAAGGGAGGGAAATGAATGGGCCTAAGGGAAAGGGAAAGGAAATTCGGGCCCCGAAAAAGAGGGGACGAGGAAAGGGGACCGGAGGGGAGAGGGAAAGGAGAGGAGGGGAGGAGGAGAGGAAGTACGGAAGGAGGAGGAAGGGAGGGGGGAGGAGGGAGGATGGGGAGAGAAGGAAAGGGGGGGGGAAGGACGAAGTGGAAGGAAGGAGAAAAGGATGGGAAAAAGGCAAATTTGGAGGGGGGAAGTGAAGGAAGAAGTGAGGAGAGGAGGGAAAGGAAAGAAAGGAGGGGAGGAAGGAAAAGACAGAGATAAAAACGAAAGAAGGAGAGAAAGAACGAGAAAGGAAGAGAGGAGAAAAGGAAAAACGGGAGAAAGAGGAACGAGGAGAGAGAGAGAGAGAGAGAGACAGAGAGGAGAGAGAGAAAAGAGAGAGAGGGGGAGAGAGAGAGAGAAGGAGAGAGAGGAGAGAAAAGGAGAGAGAGGAGGAGAGAGAGGAGAGGGGAGAAGAGAGAGAGAGAGAGAAGAGAAAAGAGAAGAGAGGAGAGAGAGAGAGAGAGAGAGAGAGAGAGAAGAGAAGGAGAGAGAGAGAGAGAGAGAGAGAGAGAAGAGAGAGGGGGAGAGAACATTTTTCACTCTGTTCTCTCTCTACACACACATTTCAACCTTCCAAGAATAAGTTTCTATCCCATTCCAGAGAAGACAACTATGAGGACGACGAGAAACAAGAGGAGGGAGAAGAGGAAGAGGAGGAGAAAGTAAGAATAAAAATAAAAAGAGGAGGAGGAGGAGGAGGAGGAGGAGAGGAGGGGAGGGAGGAGGAGGAGAGGAGGAAGGGAGGAGGGGGGAGGAGGAGGGGGAAAGGGAGGAGAGGGGTCATGCAATAGGTCGGAGCATCATTTACATCAGGGTCACGTAGGAAGTAGAGGAAGAGGAGGAGGAGGAGAATGTAGAGGAAGTAGAAGAAGAAAAGAAAGAATTGGAAGAAGAGGAAGGTAACTCAGGTCAAGAAGAAATTTGTAGTTCGTATAGCCTAGGTCAGTTCAGGTCGATCAGAAACAAGGTCATGACAACCCCAACCTCCCCACCACGACTCCCCACATCCCCCAACACCACAACCAATACTACAACCTTTTAGAATCACTACAACACGACACTACAACCTTTTATTTTTATTATACAACCCTTTTTTCAACCTCTCTTTCTACAACCCACTCTTTCCACGACTTCTCACACACCCACCACCACCACCACCACCACCACCACCACCACAACCCCTTTAGAGTCACTACAACACGACGCTACAACCTTTTATTTTAATTTTACAACCCCTTTTTTCAACCCCTTTAAAATCACTAAAACACGACGCTACAACCTTTTATTTTTATTTTACAACCCCTTTAGAATTACTACAACACGAAGTTACAACCTTTTAGTTTTATTTTACAACCCTTTTTTACAACCCCTTTAGAATCACTACAACACGAAGTTACAACCTTTTAGTTTTATTTTACAACCCTTTTTTAAACCTTTAAAAACAAACACGAAGTTTCAACCTTTTATTTTATTTTACAACCTTTTTTTTAACCCCTTTAGAATCACTACAACACGAAGGCTAAACCTTTTATTTTTAAATTTTTCAACCTTTTCAACCCCTTAAACACTACAACACGAAGCTACAACCTTTTATTTTTATATTACAACCACTTTTCAACCCCTTTAAAATCACTACAACACGACGCTACAACCTTTTAGTTTTATTTTACAACCCCCTTTCAACCCCTTTAGAAAATCACTACAACACGAAGTTACAACCTTTTATTTTATTTTACAACCCCTTTCAACCCCTTTAGAATCACTACAACACGACGCTACAACCTTTTATTTTATTTTACAACCTTTTTTTCAACCCCCCTTTTGAATCACTCCAACACGAAGTACAACCTTTAATTTATTTACAACCCCTTTTTTTAAACCCCCTTTCTTTTTTACAACCCTTTTTTCAACCATAACCCTTTTTTCAACCCCTTTAACAACACCCCTACCCTTTTTTCCCCTTTTCCCTTCCCCCCTTTCTTCTCTCTCTTTCCATCCCTTTTCAACCCCCAACAACCTCCCCCACCTTCCCACGTTCGCCCGCCCCAGCAACCTTTTTTTGTCTCTCTTCCACACGGGAGGGTCGGTCAGAGCGGCGCGCGGACCCTCGCCTCCACACGGGCTTCAGACACACTGACTGCCGCGAGTGAGACAGAGAGAGAGGGAGGGAGAGAGAGTGGTAGAGTGAATTTCCTATAACGTCTCTCTCTCTCTCTCTCTCTCTCTCTCTCTCTTCTCTCTCTCTCTCTCTCTCTCTTCTCTCTCTCTCTCTCTCATTGTTGCTAACTACATCCAGTATTATCACTTTTAGTTTTAGTGGAATGATAATAATAATGATAATAATGATGATAATAATGAAAAATAATGTCACTAATGATAATGAAAATAATACTAATGCGAATAACAATAATAATAATAATAATGATAATGATAATAATAATAATAACAATATAATGAAAAATATTATCTACGCTAACATACGTACAGGTACAAATTAGCATTAACCCCAAAACTTTTACAACTATTACTTCAACTTCTACTACTGCCGCTGCTGCTACTACTACTACTACTACTACTACTATTACTACTACTACTACTACTACTACTACTACTACTACTACTATTACTACTACTACTACTACTACTACTACTACTACTATACACTACTACAAGATACCTCCACCGCCTCTTTATTTGCGGCGGGTACGCCATAGCCCCACCTCGCTATTGACTGTGGCATCCAACCTTACAACTACCCCTAAAAATACATATATTTACTAACTAACTACCCCTAAATTTATAAACCTACTCTATTCCTAACCTATCCACCCTTATCCCACTCTCTACCAATGGGCCTCGCAATCGAGGTCATTTGTCCGTGTTAGAGGGAGTGGAGTATCTCGTACCCCTGGAAACGGGAGGGCAAAGGGGAGCAGGGAGAAGGGAGGCACCCTCACCCGGCGGCGGGGGAGCTCCTTGGCGGGTGTTTCTTTACTGACATAAAAGTCACTGTCTTGAGTAGAACCCCCTTGGGGGCCATGCCCGCCAGATGTGGTAAGACCGGGGCGTAAAGGTACCATGGTCGTTTTGCGGGACCTATCCCCCATGGGCCCCTTATCTTCCCCAGCTCGTTCCTGGGGGTGGACAGCCTGGGGGGGGAAAGCAAAACATGGGGGGGCCCATCGGGTCGAAGTCGGATGCCCAAAAAAATGTCCCCTCCCTTGGTCCAAACCCCCGAGCACAGATTCCACGCGAGCCTCGGGGGCAGTATTGGCTGTCCTGTACGCAGGATTCCCCATCTAGAGGAGAAGGGGGGGCTCGGTGGAGACGTCTTGGCAAACCCCCACATGCGGGCTGTCAGGCCCCTCACCTCGTCGTGCCTGATACACACGAATCCCCCCCCCTTTTTTTTGGGGGGGCCCCAACGGGGGGGTTTTCCCCCCAGGTTTTTTTTTTTTTTTTTTTTTTGGTTTTTCCCCCGGGTTGGGGGGTTTTTGGGGGCCCCCAAACGGGGGGTTTTGGGGAAAATTCTTCAAATTTGGCAGGGGGAAAAAAAGGGGAAAAAAAATTTTTTTTTTTTTAAAAATTTTTCCCTTTCCCTGTTTACCTCACAAAAGCATTTTCCTTTTTTTCTTTTTTTTTTTTTTTTTTTTTTTCCCCTTTTTATTTTTTTTTTTTTTTTTTTTTCCCTTCTTCCTTTTTTTTCTTCTTTTCTTTTATTTTTTTCCATTTCCTTTCTCTCCTTCGCCCCTTTTTTTTCTTCCACTCCTTTTTCCTTTGTCTTATCTTTCACCTCTTTCTTCTTTTTTCCTTCCCTCTCCTTCTCCTCTCTATCCTTCTCCCCTCTTCTTTCTCCCTCCTCCTCTCTCTTTCCTCCCCCTTTCCTCCTTCTCCCCTCTTCTCTCTTTTTTTCATTTTTTCTTTTTTTATTTTTTTTTTTCGCCCTTTTTTTTTATTGGAAGAAGAAATTGCATATAAGGGGGCCGCAAGTTTTGAGAGAAGAGAAGAGAGAAAAAAGAGGAGAGAAAAGAGAGAGAGGGGGAAAGAAGAAGAGGAAGGAAGAAGAGAGGGAGGGAAATTTTTTAAAAAAATTCAAAAAAGGGGGGCCCCCCAAAACAAAACTAATCCATTAAACCCCTCACCAATTTAATTCCCACCCCTCCCCTTTTTTCCCCTTTCCTCTCTTTTGTCTCCCCTTTTCTTCCCTTTTCCTTCCCTTCCCTTTTTTTTGTTCATTTTTTCCCTTAATCCTTTCTCCCTTTAACTTTCCCATCACCAAAATTTCCCCCTTTCCATCCAACAAATCCCCTTTCCTTTCCCGGGTTTTCCCTTCCCCCGCCGGGCCCGGGGAAATTTTTTTGGAAAGGGGGTTTTTGTAGCCAAAGAAAAAGGGGGGTTTCCCCCTTTTTTAAATAAGGGGGGTGGGGGGGGGGGGGGGGGGAAAAAAAGGGGGGGTTTTGGGGGGAAAGGGGGGAGGGGAAAAGGGGAAAGAGGGAGAGGGGAGAGGGGGGAGGGGGGTGGGGGAGAGGGGAGAGAGAAGAGAGGGGGAAAAGGGGGAAAAGAGAAAAAGGAAGAAAAGAGAAAATAACAGCAATTTGATCAGAAAATTTTAAAAAACCCCCGGGCAAGTGCACCAAAGGGTTTGATTCCACCCTCCCCAAACCTCTCTCTTCTTTAAAATTCGCCCCTTCTTTCCCTTTCTGCTCAGTCTGCTCACCTCCATTCCCCCCCCCTTCTCCCCCTCTCTCTTTTCCCCTCTCTCTCTCTCTCTCTCCTCTCTCCTCCTCTTCCTTCTCTCTCTCATTAAATTTTTTGCTTTTTATGCTATTAAATTCAAAATACTACTACTACTACTGCTACTATAATCTACTACCTCCACTTCTACTGCTAGTACTACCACTACTACTACTACTTTACTACTACAACTACTACAACTATAATTAATTACTGTATAGTTTTAGAGTCCAGTCTGCAAAGCTTTTTCTCCAATTCTGATAGTTATGGGGAAGGAGGAGGAGGAAGAGGAGGAGGAAGAAGGAGGAGGAAGAAGGAGGATGAGGAGGAAGAGGAGGAGCAAATGAAGGAGGATAAAATTAATAACAAGAAAAAGATGAAGAGGGTGATGGTGAGAATAACAATCAGAAAGCGACGGAACAATAAATGAAGAATAACAATAGCAACATCAACATCAACAACAATAACATTAACACACACATGCAGGTGAGTCCACAAGTAACTTTAGAAAACAGTCGAGGCGTAAAACGGGTGACTCGGCGGCTCACAACTTGAACTGTATGAAATTAAATTGTTGTTGTTGTTGTTGTTGTTACGATTTGCATTTTTCTCACACATCATGAATTAAAATGAAAAATACCTTCCCTTAATTTTCATTCCAAAGCTTTCCTGTTACTATCATTCCTGTTATTATTACAACTACTATTATCAGGACCACTCAACTGTATCTCATATCCATAACCATATTTGAATAGATCTAGCAAAGGAGGCCGATTTTTCCTCATGGTATGCGTTTGGCGAGGTGATCATGTGTGTTTATATAGTGGTGTGTGCGTGATTTTGATGTGATGTGTGTGTTTACGAGATGGTGTGCGTTTTTGAAGTGGCGTGTGTGTTTGCAAGGTGATATGTATGTTTGTGAATTGGTGTGTGCGTTTATAAGGTGGTGTGTGCCTGGTTAATCGTGATATCTACCTGGTAGAATGAAATTGTTGTAGTTTACACTCAGCATACGCGAATAGACAAGTTTGCCCTTAAAACTCACCCATGCACTCGTTTTCTCTTCTCTGCAATGTTCGTTTTCAGGTGAGACATTGCAAGGCTCCCGTGCGAAGACAGATATCTTTACAACAAGAACGAAAACCCCATTTCCTTCAACAAATTTTACTCTTTCGTCGATCGTTGAATTGTAAACAAAAGTAAATGGAAATGCCTATCTTCGTGGTCATGTTTTTTTTCCTCTCATCATCCATCTACCCATGAAAAAAAGAGAAATTCGAATACAAGTCTTAATTCCCATGCAACAAACGTAAACAACTCGACTGCCATCCACACATACCATCCAGTCAGCCGTAACCCGTCAGCCGCCCAACCATACATAAAAGCCCCAGGGGCATTTTCACTCAAAAAAACATGTAAATGACCATTCAAAGAATTTAAATCAGCCCCCCTTTACCATTCCCTAATCGAACCCGATCGCGCCCAAAAAATGCAATGCGACGCCCCTCACAGGGCCTGGTTATGGGTCCACGTGACCGAACGTGACGTGCCCTCGTGACGCGCTTTGGCCCCGGGCCCCGAAAACCCTTAAGCTCCCTTCACACATTTCCCTAATCGAAACCACGATACGCCCCCCATTTAAAATTTTTGACGCTATCGTGAAAATTTTACCCCGATAAAAATAGACCACGATAGCCTCACAACAATGTCACCGGGCCCGTAAGTTGTCAGACGGGCGTAAGTGGTCCCGATGGAGTCATGATAGTGAAAACGAAATCACAAAAGGAATATTAACGGTTTTTGTCGTCACGAAGAGCTTCGATAACCCCGACAGGCCTACGGTGCCTGAACGTATCACGTTCATGTCTCTTCGTCAAGAGCTATATAGCAACATGCCTCACACGTGGGTGGGTGGCCACGTGATGGTGATTGATTCCTGATATTCTATTTTTCCTTCATATTTATATTTTTTTGTTTTTATACACCAGATTCTGGTGGTATATGACTTTTTTCAAGAAATTTCCCTTTCTTTCTATTTTCTGTTCGAAATTTGATACTAACAATTTTTTTCTTCATGTAATTCATATTTTCCTTCATATTTTAGTTTTTTTTATTTATACGCCAGATTTTGATGGTCTATGACTTTTTTTCAAGAATTTTGCTCTTCTATTTTCGTTCCAATTTGATACTGATAATTTTTTTCTTCATGTAATTCATATTTTCCTTCATATTTTAGTTTTTTTTATTTATACGCCAGATTTTGATGGTCTATGACTTTTTTTTCAAGAATTTTGCTCTTCCTATTTTCGGTTCCAATTTTGATACAGTGAGTAATTAACTTTTTCCTGATATTAATTTTTTCTTTCATATTTTAGTTTGTTTTGCTTTTATACGCCAGATTCTGATGTTATATGCCTTGTTTAAAGAATTTTACTCCTCTTCCTATTTTCGGTTCCAATTTTGATACAGTGAGTAACAAACTTTTTTTTTCCTGTAATTCTTATTTTCCTTCATATTTTTGTTTTTTTGTATTTATACGCCAGATTCTGATATATGACTTATTTTCAAGAATTTTGCTCTTCTTTCTATTTTCGGTTCCAATTTTGATACAGATTAACTTTTTTTCCCGATATTCTTTTTTTCCTTTATATTTTCAATTTTTTTTATGCACCAAATTCTGACGACTTTTTTTTGAAGAATTTTGCTCTTCTTTCTATTTTCGATTCCAATTTTGATACAGTGAGCAATGAACGTTTTTTTCCTGATATTCTTTTTTCCCTTCATAATTTAGTTTTTTTATTTTAATACGCCAGATTTTGATGGTATATGACTTTTTTTCAAGAATTTTGGTCTTCTTTCTATTTTCGGTTCCAATTTTGATAGTGAGTACATATAGTATACACTTTTTTCCTGATATTCTTTTTTTCCTTCAAATTTTTGTTTTTTTAAGTTTTTATACGCCAGATTCTGATGGTATATGATTTCCATCTCCAGGTCCATTGCTTCTGTACATATATAGGCCTAATCAATTTCATCAATCACCTCGTATTCTTTTTTTTACATTAATTTGTTGATCTCTCTCTCTCTCTCTCTCTCTCTCTCTCTCTCTCCTCTCTCTCTCACATTAATTTGTTGATCTTCCTCACTCTCTCTCTCTACCCCGTCAGGGTGGCTCGGTTGGTAGAGCTGCGGGCTCGCGTGTAGCGTTCCTGCATTCGGTCAGCGGTTCGAGCCCACCAAGTTCGTCCTGGCGTGGTGGCGCTTTGTATAGTCAATAACCTTGTAGTTGGTACTTGCAAAGTGTCTAGATAGGATCAAAGTATCTTATCTCTCTCCTCTCTCTCTCTCACTCACTCACTCTTACGCATTCCCTTATTTGCAGTTTTATCACTAGTTTCCATTTTTCTCAGCGTCATTTTTTCCCCCCCGTGTACGCGTTCCATGTGCGTGGGTTGCGCGTGTGTGCGTGTACGTGTGTGTGTGATTCCCCCACGGCCTGATCACGCACCCGCCTGCTGTTACCCTGCCTAGTAGAGACAAACCTCTGGGTAAAGCTGGGACCTCAAACACCCAATTATCTTGCTCAAGAGGGATAGCATACTGCCCGCGTTACAGGAACTACCACGTATGTCTACCGGCCTCTAGTATAGCTTCCCTATGTTCTTACGTTACAGTTATCATTGGTGTTATAAGGAAACAAAGAGTGACATAGGGTTTGTGGTAAAATTCTAGAGTTCTTTCCGCCCTTATTAGTGGGCTTCTTTCCTCCAGACCTTCACAGATCCCTTCAGTTACCTCTAAAACGTAATTATAAAGTAGGGAAGAGATAAAAAAAAAAGGGGAAAAAAAAATAACGTAACCTCAATATAACCTAACCTAACCTGGTGAAATTCTAGTTCTTTCTCACCCTTAGGTCTCGCTAGGAGGTTATTGGTAAGGTTAGGTTAGTAATATTATTTTTGGGGGTCCAGGGCGGGGGTAATATAGAGGGGAGGGGGGTTTGAAGGGGGCATCTCTCCCCCATTCTATAATTACGTTTTAGAAGTATCTGAAGGAATCTGTGAAGGTCTGGAGAAAATAAAACCACTAATAAGGGCGGGAAAGGACTCTAGAATTTTACCGGGTTTGCAGTTGTAGCAGTGGCGTAACTGCGGGGGGGCCTGGTAGGGCACGTGCCCCCCCAGGCCCCCCATTCTTACACCCCTTGTTCCGCCACTGGTCGTGACTCGCCGTGACGCCTTGTTACAGGTACACTAAGGGATAATTACTCGTTAATTAAGCGTCAGAACTCTTGTTACTAACGCAAATGGTTGGTAGTTGCAGTTATATGCCACATCTCAAATCCTTAACTTTATTTTTGTGATAAGTAAGTCCACTTCATATCCAACCAACCAAACCAAATTAGTTTCCTATTGCAACATTTTCTTAAATGAATAAGTTTATGGGTGGACTGTACAGTATATAGGAAGCAGTGGCGGAACAAGGGGTGTAAAAATGGGGGGGCACCTGGGGGGGTACAACCCTAAGATGGGGGGGCACGTGCCCCCCCAGCACCCCCCCGCAGTTCCGCCACTGCCACCAGACCAGCTGACTTCTGACCACACACACACACACACACACACACACAAAGAAACAAAGGCACAGAGGTACACAACACTTCGCTCTCATAATGTCATGTCAGCATTTCAGTAAACACAAGTATTACAAAACCTTAGCTATATCTTCCACCATAACTTGAATAACATAACAGTAAGGATGAGCCTTAACTTTACCTCTAAAACACTCGTGAGATGAAGAAGAGACGAAAAAGGAACAATGATAATGGCATCTGACCACTCTACACGCCCACAAAGGGAAGGTCTGAATCCTACCTTCGTAATACCTCCGTCCCTGGGCGCCCCTCACCACGCAGGAGTGGGAGCGAGGGGGCAGAGAGGCGCCGCGCCCCACCCGTTGGAAGCTGCTGTGGGCGTGGTTGTGCGAGCTGCTGGCAGAACGAGTGCGTTGGGGAGGCATGGACCGAGAGCGAGGGGAACGCGTGAAGCGCCGAATTGAATTTTCGCACCATCGTCTCAGTCTTACCGAAGTCATCCCTAAAGCACAAGGTTTTCTGTGACCCACTCACCTGTAGGGAAGAAGAGAAAACGGGAATTAGAGGTTGGCTACACAATATTTCATACATACACAGAAATAGACTACACTGTATGAGTTATGAAAATAGAGAAACCAAGAAATACAAAACTAATATACACAGCAGTGGCGGTCCTAGGCATGGGCGACATGGGCAATCGCCCATGGCGGCATCGTCGAGGGGGCGGCATGGAGTGACCGAAAAAAAAAATATATAAAATAATGATAATAATGATAATAATAATAATAATAAAATAATGATAATGTTAAATAATAATAGTATATAATAGCTCTAGTAGTAAATGTCAGAGATAAATTTATTTTGTTGGACTATGTATAAAATTATTAAGATGCTTGTAACTAATGGCGGCAAGTGGAGCGCATCGCTGATCAGCTGATTGTGCGCAGACTTTTGGAGTAGCGTGTCCGGTTTCCTGCAGTCGCTTCCATTATTCCATAGATTTAGTCTACTCTCTTAGTCTTAATTGATATCGTTGGGGGATGTGCAGCGTCAAAACAAATGGATCAGAAAAGGTATAAGCCATCAGGTGCCCAGTTTAGCAAAATATGAAAAGAGGATTGATTTGATTTGACAAATGTATTACAGCCAAGGGGCGACAATCCTGGTAACAGAGGAGGAGAAACGCGGAGGAGATCAAGGTATGCAGCATCTATGTCATCTCTCAGTATGATATGTGATGCATGCAGTAAAATAGGCTAGTAGAACGCAATTCTTTGTTAGCCTGTGTTGCTGTGCTATTACACATAGGGCGAAATTAATCAGATTAGCAGATAGCATTGCATAATTCAAACAGTAATTGCATGCATCATTGCAATTTGCAAGTGTGTGTAGCCTGCAACAAAACCATTACAACCTAACTACCCATTACTGATTTGGTAGGTGACATCATTATGGCTTCCTTTAACTTGTATTGACTATCCTAGGTTCTGAACTCAATAAGAGAAATGTCCAATGGTGTAGGCTAACTTAAAAGACTTCTATATCAGGGGCGGATCCAGGATTTTTTTCGAGCGGAGGGGGAGGGTTTTTTTTTTTTTTTTTTTCGACAACAGTCTAGTAAACCCGCCAGATTTCTCGCTAGCCTAGGGTGGCCAAAGTTGGACACAGATCTAGTGTGGGGTGGCCAAGGCATAACCATTGAAAAGAAATGGTTGAATTTTCATTAGACCTCTGACTCATATATGGGGTGGCCAATGACATACATTTTCAGGGGTGGCCGTAGCCCCCTAGATCCACCACTGCTCACTCACTCCTCTCACTCTCTCCCACTCCCTCCCTTTCTCTCTCTCTTCTACCTTACGCTGCATAAATATGAAGTAAAGCAACAAAATAAAGCGTTGTTTGACCAAAAATCATCCTCTTCCTCCCAGCTGCATGCACACACGTCCTGCCCCTTCGCTCTCGACTGTCACTCGTACCGGAATACTCAAGGAACTCAACACTGCTTCGAAACACTAAAACTTTCCCTTATTTCCTTCCCACGCCATGACCTGTTGACTTTTGACCAATAATATAATTATTGACCTGTAACGTTATCCAAATCTTAAATGTTAGCAAATGGGAGTTAGTAATAGTGTTGGTATAGTTTTGTAGTATTTTTTTAAAGCTTATATTGATAGTGTTCGTTAGTGCTTCGAACTCGTTAACAACGTCGCAAATGATTAGTAGGATATAAAATCTTTTTTTTTTGCTACGTAGTTTGTGGGTTGTTAAAGGACTGGATTGCTTTGTAAGCAGTGGCGTAGCTAGGTATCTATCAATAGGGTGGCACTATAGGCAAACGGAGGCATTCTGATGCCACGTAGAAGGGTATAAGGGCATATTCTAAGATCAGATCAGTGGTGGGTATTAGAGCATTATACAGAATACGGCAGCCATGGCCAGTGGGGGGGCACCGGATTATCATGGGGGGGTACGTGCCCCCCCGTAGCTACACCACTGCCTCCCCCCCCCTTCTCTCTCTCTCTCTCGTCTCCTCTCTCTCTCTCTCCTCTACTCTCTCTCTCTCTCTCTCTCTCTCTCTCTCTCGTCAATAAAGTTATACAAATTTGTATTTTTATGAACAATTGGTAATGGATGCTGAAATTTATACATTTCGAAAATTTTCAAAATTCCCCCCGGACGCTAATTTTGACACCTAAATTCCGGACATGTCCGGGAAAATCCGGACGTATGGCAACCCTAGGCTATGGGTGCCCTACCTGGGTGCGCCCCTGCTTCCTCCCTATTTCGTCATTTTAACCTTAATGAAAGTAATCATTTACATCAACAAAAGCAAAATATATTCCTCCACACGTATCATTAAGACTTTCATGATTACTTATAAAATTCAATTACGTGGAAGCCAAATGTGTGAAAAGATAACCCCTTGACATATGTATTTTTTAACAGTTATTAATTGCACATATGTCTTAAAAGGTAGATAAGTTGAGGCAGCAAGTGTTCAGAAGGTCAGCATTCCAGGGTCATTAGCAGACACCACCTGAATCGCCACTCACTTACCTAACATCGCAACACATCTATTGCTGTTTTTATGTATATATATTTTTTATTCTATTTTATTTTATATTTATATCCCTAGTTTTTTTGTTTTTTATTTATTTATTTATGTTAAACTGTAATAGATGTAAATAAAGTTAAAACAAAAATATCAACACATATTCTCTTCGTATATGTTTGTACTGTATAAAACTGGTCTATATTGTGCTAATATTTTGTATTATTTGTGATATGTTGAGTCTTGTGGGATACCATGCCTTCAATTCGCCAAATATGTTGTATGGTTTCCTTCCTATTCTGAGAGTTAAGATATTGTGTAATTGTGTGATTTTATTGTGCAACAAATATATTCAGTCAGAATAATATAGTTATTTCACTGGAAATTCAGGGGCACTTCTGAAATATTTTTGAGCATCCTCTGGCACTAGTCGGGATGAAAAACATTCTACATTTGCCTTTTCTTACAATTGTTATAATTCCTATCTATAGTAATTTCTTCTCTATGCTATTTGTATGTATAAACAACAATTTTCACTATTTGTTTGTTTTTTGTTTTATTGCTTGTATATAATTTAAGTAAAATTTATTATTATTTTGGTATTTATGTTGTATAATTATGGTTCTATATACTGTATATTATTTAAATTGTTGCATTATTTTAAATGCTACGGATTTAATCTTCTGGTTTCTAATATCTTGATTAAAGATTTATTTAGTGTTGAATTTTGACATTATTTGTTGTAACAGCGGAGGGGGGGGGGGGGGGGGGGCCGAAGTTAGGGTTCGTCCAGGGCGCCACACAAGCCAGGACCGCCACTGATACACAGCATGAAGAACTTACTTAACTTAATGATTACGAAAATAGGGGCGTCGTAAAGAAATCCAGTACACCCCACCTTCTACTACTACTACTACTACTACTACTACTACACTACTACACCAGTCTATAGTCTATTTTTTATTATGGTAAAAATGCACTAAGGAAGCCACGCCCCCTGCCTGCCCTTCTATTCTACGGGGCAGCTGATTGGTGCATTCCTCATATCATCACTACCAATCACAATACCTTCCCTACTTAACAGCGCGTGACCACTGGACAGAGCAATCTTCACTACAAGGGTGCAAACTAAATCCCTTGTAGTGAAGATTGCTCTTGTAGTGTCACACCTAGTAGTGAAAGATATTGTGTTGGTAGTGATGATCGAGGAATGACAATAGCTGCCCCGGAGACAAAAGGGGAGGCAGGGTGTGTGGCCCTAGTGCATTTTGACACTATAAAAATAGACTATGCTCAAATCATAAACTATAATAGAGCAGTACTCATCCCCTACCGCCCTGTCACATCAACCCTGCCGTGGTACAAACATTAGGTAAAGCTATGTGTGTGGCACACCCATCCTGTATGTAGCCTGATAATTGAAAGGTACTAATTTAACATCATGGCAAAAATGTCATGAGGCAAACGCAATCGCAAGATAGATCAAAATTAATGCCGAACCCCACACAACTACACACAACACAACACACACAACACACACACAACACACACACACAGCCACACACACACACCACACACACACCACACACACACACACACAACACACCAACCACACACACACACACACACACACACGCCCCACACACACCACATATACACCAACACACACACAACACACACACACACCACACACACACAGCACACACACACACCACACACACCACACACACACACCCACCAACACACAAACCACACACACACACACACAGCACACCACACACCACATACAACACACACACACACCACACAAACAACACACACACACACACACACAACAACACACACACAACACACACACACACACACACAACACACACACACAACCACACACACACACACACACACACACACACACACACACACACACACACACACACACACACACAACACACACACACACACACAACACACCACACACACACACACACACACACAACACAACACACACACCACAGCAACACACACACACACACACTAAAATGTCCATCGTTATCCAATGTAACAAATTGCATGACAAAATTGATGGGTTGTCATCAGCAAAGCAGTGGGGCAATGTGCATATTTATGTATACGTGTATGGGAGAAAAATATGGAAGGGAAAAAAATGGGGATGGGATGTGTGGGGAAGTAAGGGGGATGGCAGGTGTGGGGAGGGGGTAGGGGATAAAAAAAAAGGATACTGGTCATGGGTGGGGGGTTAAAATGGGTGGGGGATGATGATCTCCATTTATCTCCCAGCAAAAGACTTATTACTGCCAAACAAATCCACACGTATGTATGAGTGTATTCAATAACCTAATTTCATATACATTTTGTGACAAATTTATTTACACGCCAAACCAAGTGAAACAAAATATAATAGCCCATTAATCTCTTTTTACAACTACGATAAAAAAAAAAAAAAAAAAAAAAAACTGAAGATAATTTTCAATGTAAAAAATATGACTGGTTGACCTGACCTAAAAATTCCTGTTAATATGAGTTCCAAAATTTAATCATGAGAAGAGAGAGAGGCACATAAAGGAAGTTCCCATTGTTAAGATCATTACAGGAAGGAATGACGAGGCGGGTCACATCTGGCATCAACAACGTGACACAAGCAGATGGTGATACACAAGAGGCGCTATTTTAATTTTTATAGTCTTCACGGAGGTCGCTGGAGGGTGAGACGTGGGGGGGGGGAAGGGGGGGGAGGGGAGGGGAAGGAGGGAAGAGGGGGGAAGGGGTTAGTGGGTGAAGAGGAGGGGAGGGAGGGGTGGAGGAACAGAGTAGGGTGGGGAGGGAGGGGAAGTGGAGAGTGGGGAAGAGGTAGGGGAAGGGGAGGGGAATAGGAGGGGAAGAGGGGAAGGGGAGAGTGGGGGAGAGGAGAAGGGGGGGGGAAGGGAGGGAAACGGTGGGAGGAAAGGAAGGGAGTAGAGGAGGGTGGGGAGGGAGGGGAAGGGAAAGGGAGGGGAAGGGAGGGGGAGGGGAAGGGGAAGGGTGGAGGGGTGGAGGATGAGAAGCAACCCGTTACGGAAGAGAGTGAAAGTGTGTATTGTGATTGTGACAAGACAGGAAGTAAAGTAGTTCAATGATATGTTTGGCGACTTCAAGACAGAAGCTTAGGAGTGAAGGAGGGATGAAAAACAACACCCTTTGACTCCTCCCTCGTGTATTACAATGGAGTCATCCCGTTTAACTAGGGCGAATCGATCCCTTTGTGCTATCAATAACTGGAACAAGAAAGCAGAGTAATAATAATAATAATAATAATAATAATAATAATAATAATAATAATAATAATAATAATAATAATATAATAATAATAATAATAATAATAATAATAATAATAATAATAATAATAATAATTTCATTTTCACCAAAGGCATGCAGGACAAAAGAAAACAGCAACATAATAAACAGACATGAGGAAAATCTAAGTACTAAAGTAAATACGTAAGTCTTCATGAACCATTTTTGAGCAAGGAGTAAGATGATTAAGCAATTTCTTCTCAGTATTTTTAGCTGATCGAGTGAAGACGCTTGATGAGAGACAGTTGTGAATCATTAAAGAGGAATTTAAGCTGCTTTGAGGCCACCTGATTCCCAAACGTCCTTTAGAAATGTGAAAAAATACACCACCTAAGCGTTTTACAGCAATTCCGGGAGCAGATTTGGGTTCTGAAAGGGTGGCTCGCTTCTCAAAGACTCAGCAAAGTGTAAAATGAAGCCATCAGTAAAGGAGAGCATAAGCAGATCACGGATGGGAGCAGAGTGAATGGGAAAGTACCAGTAAGAGCCTTTTCGGTGAGATACCTACATCAAAAGATCCAAAGAGGTTATTTGAGATGAAGGAAAGAGAGGGAAGATTCCATAACCGGATAATTTCGAAGAAAATGATTCGTCAGACGCCTCAAGGGTATCTTATCACATTCCACACCGCGGATTATTAAACTTTTCTTCCATAGCGAGGATTCTTTGAGGCTTTACGGTGAAGGGGAAGGAAGGAAGGAAGGAAGGAAGGAGAAAGGCTCTTTGATCTCATTTCTTTGCCACTGTTACGGCACACACACACACACACACACACACGCACCCACGCACACGCACACACACACACACACACACCACACACATACACACAAACACGACACCCACACATAACATTCATACATACATACACACACTCACACACAAATAAACACACACACACGACACACATACAACATTCACATACACGCACACACACACACACACACACACACACACACACACACACACCACACACACACACACACACACACACAACACACACACACACACACACACACCCACACACACACACCACACACACACCACACACACGACACCCACACATAACATTCATACATACATACACACAACTACACCACACACACACACATAAACAATTCACACACGACACACACACACACACAACACACACACACACACACACACACACACACACACAAACACACACACGACACCCACACATACATCATACATACAACACACATCACACACACGATACATACACCACACACACACACACACACACACACACACACCACACACATAACACACACACACACACACACACACGACACCCACACAAACATTCATAATACAACACACCTCTCACACAAATAACACACACACACGACACACATACAACATTCACATACACGTACAACACACACACACCACACACCACACACAGCACCACACATAACTTCATACTACATACCACACTTACACACACAAATAAACACAACACCGACCCCATACAAATTACTACACGCACACCCCCAAACACCACACACACACACACACACACACCACACACACACATGCACCATACACATGCCAAAGACTACTGTATACAGAAGTCTTTGCATATACACAACACTCTTTGCCTTGATAATTTAGTAAAACCAAGTATTCGTCGCTCATTAAAGTATAAACACTGTAGTTTTCAAGAATGACGTATTTCTTGACAATAATTTCAGGTAGTAATAAGCCTAGAGATTCAACCGCGTGACCTTCAGAAGTGTAAGAGTGACCTATCTCGAGAACCTGTGACCTTGGGTGATTACAAAGGCCCTACGCGTCCCTGAAGTCACTGAACCCCTTCCCTCCTATCCTTCTTCCATCCTCTAACCTACACTACTTTTTCTCTCCCTATTCACCCCTTTCCCCCCTTTCCTTTATTCCCTTCCCCCGCCCTATTCACCCCCCCCCCCTCACCCTATTCCCCTTTTTTTTACCCATTTTACCCCTTCCCTTCTCCCTTCACCCTTTTTCTTCACCCTATTCACCCCTTTCCCTTCTCCCTATTCACCCTTTTTCTTCACCCTATTCACCCCTTTTTCCCCCCGCCATATTTACCCCTTTCCCCCCGCCCTATTCACCCCTTTTCCCCCCTCCCATTCCCCCCCTTCCCCCCCCTATTCACCCCTTTCCCCTCTCCCTATTCACCCTTTCCTCACCCTATTCACCCCTTTCCCCTCTCCCTATTCACCCCTTTCCCCTCGCCCTATTCACCCCTTTCCCCTCTCCCTATTCACCCCTTTCCCCACCCTATTTTACCCCTTTCCTCTCACCCATTACCCCTTCCCCCTCCCCATTCACCCCCTTTTCCCCCCCCCTATTCACCCCTTTTTCCCGCCTATTTACCCCTTTCCTCCCCATTCACCCTTTCCCTTTACCCTTTTACTCCT
>JACEEZ010004181.1:7500-25497 GCA_016584305.1 Chionoecetes opilio | reverse complement strand
ATTGTTATGTAATTTTTTCTAGGACTAATCGTTTAGCGTTAAAATGGTTAAAACAAAACAAATATATTCCACGATTGCTACCATAAGGCATTTAAAGGTTCCACCGGTGGTTACCTGCGCCACGCTCTGGGCGAGTGCAAAGGGTACTGCTTTGAGGTTATTTTTTTCAATACAACATGAGAGATCCAGGTATTTTCAAATAATTTGGTATGGTATCTCGTAGGAGATTAATAGGGGTATATTATATATACCTCTATTAGGGGTATATTATATGTACCCCTATTAGGGGTATATTATAATTATGTACCCCTATTAGGGGTATATTATAATTATGTACCCCTATTAGGGGTATATTATATATACCCCTATTAGGGGTATATTATATATACCCCTATTAGGGGTATATTATATATACCCCTATTAAGGGTATATTATATATACCTCTATTAGGGGTATATTATATATACCCCTATTAGGGGTATATTATATGTATCCCTATTAGGGGTATATTATATGTATCCCTATTAGGGGTATATTATATGTATCCCTATTAGGGGTATATTATATGTATCCCTATTAGGGGTATATTATATGTATCCCTATTAGGGGTATATTATATGTATCCCTATTAGGGGTATATTATATGTATAAAATTAGGGGTATATTATATATACCCCGATTAGGGGTATATTATATGTATCCCTATTAGGGGTATATTATATGTATCCCTATTAGGGGTATATTATATGTATAAAATTAGGGGTATGTTTTATATAACCCTATTATATTAATATATATATAATCTTAATAGGGATTATTAAATAGGGTATCAAGTATACATTTATATAAATCACGTTTTCCTAAAATAACTCAGAAACTATGACAGTTACGTACAACATACATAAAATAATCAGCAGAGAGGAGATCAAGGCTTTTTCATAAGAGCTATAGTAAAAGGAAATCGAGTTGTAATTAACTGAGAAAATGACATTTAAAACGTTTTATAGAAAAAATCATATTGCTTGTTTTCGAAATGTTTGAAGCTTTTTTGAGATACCTATCATACCATCAGGTATATAGAACACCTCAAGCTTAATATTTTTTCACCATCAACATCCCGCCATTTCTTTTCTCAACACTTTCACATCACTTCCCTTTCCTCTCTCTCTCTCTCTCTCTCTCTCTCTCTCTCTCTCTCTCTCTCTCTCTCGCTCTCGCTCTCGCTCTCGCTCTCGCTCTCTCTCTCTCTCTCTCTCTCTCTCTCTCTCGCTCGCTCTCGCTCTCGCTCTCGCTCTCGCTCTCGCTCTCGCTCTCGCTCTCGCTCTCGCTCTCGCTCTCTAATATGCACATTTGAAGACCTTAAGAAAATAGCTAAAAAAAGATAATACAATTCAAATCCTTCAGAAAAAGACGATAACAGACTACAACTTTTTTTTCTTCGATTAAACACCTCGTGTATTTTCTTAATACCTCTGGAAAAAAGACAGGAGAGAGAGAGAGAGAGAGAGAGAGAGAGAGAGGAGAGAGAGAGAGAGAGAGAGAGAGGGGAAAGAGAGAGAGAGAGAGAGAGAGAGAGAGAGAAAAGGAGAGAGAGAGAGAGGAGAGAGAGAGAGAGAGAGAGAGAGAGAAAAAAAAGGGGGTGAGGCGTATAAATGAGGAAGGATATAGGTCAGGCCATAGACCACTATATCTCTGGACTGTTCACGCGACAAAGTTTTGAAATTGCCAGGCTGCGTAGCGCCCGACCCGACAGGTCGCCCTGTCGGCAGGCCCGCCCGGTCGACAGGCCCTCCGATAAAGAGATATAGTGGTCTATGGACTATCATATATACTGGTTTATCAGTATATATGATATACTGAAATCTTCGTAAATGTTTGTTCTATAATATTATCAAATAAAAAGCAGTTAAACACGCTAAAGAAAGGTTATTACGCGACTCTGAAGACATATGCATGAACTTAATATTCATTTCAACTCTACGCCACTTAAAACTTTGCTAGTCAACTTTTATCATGAAGGGTATCAATAGAAGCACCCTTTTATTAGCTTTCCATTGATGTATATCGTTTTCTGATAAATGAGTTAGAACCATGCATACATTAGCGTTAAATAAATAAATAAAATCATCAACCGGGTAATTTTCCCGATTGATGAGGTTATTTATTTAGTTAACGCTAATTTATACATGGTGCTAATTCATTTATCAGAAAACTAAATATATAAGTAAATAAATAACCTTATCAATTAGGAAAATACCCGATTGATGATTTTATTTATTTATTTAACGCTAATGTATGCATGGTTCTAATTCATTTATCAGAAAACGAAATATATCAATAGAAAGCTAATAATATTGCACTTCTATTGATACCCTTCATGATAAAAGTAGATTCGCAAAGTTTTAAATGGCGGAGAGTTGAATTGAATATTAAGTTCATGCATATTTCTTCAGTCTCGTATTGGCATTTCTTTAGCGTGTTTTACTGGTTTTTATTTAATAATATTATAGAACAAACATTTACGAAGATTACAGTATATCATATTATCATATATACTGATAAACCAGTCTATATGATCCGTCATAGACCACTGTATACCTGGACTGCGCACGAGACAAGGCTTTGAATTGCGGGGCTGCATAGGGGCCTGCGGGGCGCCCTACAAAGAGATACAGTGGTCTATGGACTATCATATAGACTGGTTTATCAGTATATATGATATACTGTAATCTTCGTAAATGTTTGTTCTATAATATTATCAAATAAAAAACAGTAAAACACGCTAAAGAAATGCCATTACGAGACTATGAAGAAATATGCATGAACTTAATATTCATTTAACTCTTCGCCAATTAAAACTTTGCAAGTCAACTTTTATCATGAAGGGTATCAATGGAAGCGCAATTCTATTAGCTTTCCATTGCTATATTTCGTTATCTGATAAATTAACTACAACCATGCACAAATTAGCGTTAACTAAATAAATAAAATCATCAATCGGGTAATTTTCCCGATTGATGATGTTATTTATATACTTATATATTTCGTTTTCTGATAAATGAATTAGTACCCTGTATAAATTAGCGTTGACTGAATAAATAAGCTCATCAATCGGGAAAACTACCCGATTGATGATTTTATTTATTTAGTTAACGCTAATTTATGCATGGTTCTAATTAATTTATCAGATAACGAAATATAGCAATGGAAAGCTAATAGAATTGCGCTTCTATTGATACCCTTCATAATAAAAGTTGACTCGCAAAGTTTTAAATGGCGAAGAGTTGAAGTTCATGCATATTTCTTCAGTCTCGTAATGGCATTTCTTTACCGTGTGTTACTGTTTTTTATTTGATAATATTATAGAACAAACATTTAAGAAGATTACAGTATATCATTTATACTGATAAACCAGTCTATATGATCCGTATATATATATATGAATCCGAGCGGCCCTCCGATTACAGGCCCTTGTGCGACATGCCGATATTCCGTGCGCAGTCCAGGTATACAGTGGTCTATGGATCCGTATATATATATATATATATATAAGGTATACAGTGGTCTATGGATCCGTATATATATATATATATATATATATACATATATGAATCCGAGCGGCTCTCCAACTTCAGGCCTTGCGCAACAGACCGATATTCCGTGCGCAGTCCAGGTTTACAGTGGTCTCTGGTCAGGCTAATAACAGACTCTCCCCTCTTCCCCTTCCCTCTCCTGTCCTTCTGCCTAGGCCCTCTCCCCCCTCTCTCTCCTCTCTCCTCTCTCCTCTCTCTACCTTCTCCCCTCCTCTCTCTCCATCCTCTCCCCTCCCCTCCTCATCCCTCTCCCTTCCCCTCCCTCCACCCTTCCTCCTATGAGTGCCTACAGGGATGGATGGCAGTGGCACTCATGTCTGTCTCAGTACCATCCCTCATGTCAAGAGTGCTATATCAAGCAAGTCATGTCAAGGTGGAAGGGTCATGTCACCTGTGCTCCCCTGACTCACCTTACCTAACCTTCAATCACTCATGATTTCTCCTTGTATAAATCACGTTGTATTCATGGCACTGTATAAATCACGTTGTATTCATGACAGTGTATAAATCACGATGTATTCATGGCACTGTATAAATCACGTTGTATTCATGTCACTGTATAAATCACATTGTATTCATGGCACTGTATAAATCACGTTGTATTCATGGCACTGTATAAATCACGTTGTATTCATGTAAATGTATAAATCACATTGTATTCATGGCACTGTATAAATTACGTTGTATTCATGTCACTGATTAAATCACATTGTATTCATGGCACTGTATAAATCACGTTGTATTCATGGCACTCTATAAATCACGTTGTATTCATGGTACTGTATAAATCACGTTGTATTCATGTAAATGTATATATCACGTTGTATTCATGGCACTGTATAAATCACGTTGTATTCATGGCACTGTATAAATCACGTTGTATTCATGTAAATGTATATATCACGTTGTATTCATGGCACTGTATAAATCACGTTGTATTCATGTCACTGTATAAATCATGTTGTATTCATGTAAATGTTTAAATCACATTGTATTCATGGCACTGTATAAATCACGTTGTATTCATGGCACTGTATACACCACGTTGTATTCATGTCACTGTATAAATCACGTTGTATTCATGTCACTGTATAAATCATGTTGTATTCATGTCACCGTATAAATCACGTTGTATTCATATAAATGTTTAAATCACGTTGTATTCATGGCACTGTATAAATCACGTTGTATTCATGTCACTGTATACATCACGTTGTATTCATGTCACTGTATACATCACGTTGTGTTCCTGTAAATGTATAAATCACGTTGTATTCATGGCACTGTATAAATCACGTTGTATTCATGTAAATGTATAAATCACGTTGTATTCATGTAAATGTATCAATCACGTTATATTCATGGCACTGTATAAATCACGTTGTATTCATGTTACTGTATCAATCACGTTGTATTCATGGCACTGTATAAATCACGTTGTATTCATGTTACTGTATAAATCACGTTGTATTCATGTAAATGTTTAAATCACGTTGTATTCATGGCACTGTATAAATCACGTTGCATTCATGTAAATGTATAAATCACGTTGTATTCATGGCATTGTATACATCACGTTGTATTCATGTCACTGTATAAATCACGTTGTATTCATGTAAATGTTTAAATCACGTTGTATTCATCAATCAATCAATCATTGGGGGCATACGCCGGGGGGCGCGTCGCCTCGCCCACCCTACGACGCCACTCCCGGGGGTCACCACGCGCGAGCTCCCATGCAGGCTCCTTTCCCATACCAAGCAACTCTCGACAAGAAGCATCAACGTGCCCCAGCCACGAGCCTTGTGGGCGCCCCCTTGGCCTCCTCCACGCCGGATTGTCTCTTACAGATACAACCCGATGGGAAGGATCGGTTTCAGGGTAGCGTGCCACATGCCCATTTAACCGAAGTTGGCGCTGACGGACTATGCAGGTAATAGGCCTCGATTCAGTCTCACGGTGCAATCGCTGATTTGACACGTAATCATCCCAGCGATACCCCATGATTCTACGAAGACAATTATTACCAAAGGCATTGATTCGTCTCTTCAAGTCACTATTTAGTGTCCATGTCTCACAACCATAGAGTAAGACAGGGATCACAAGCGACTTGAAGATCCGGATCTTTTCCTTCTGCACAGGTACCGACAACGCCAAATACTCCCGCTGAGCGAGTCCATAACACCGTGGGCTATGCCAATCCACCGTAAGACTTCTTGACGTGACCCGCCGTCATTATGGACTGCGCTACCAAGGTATGTAAAACTTTCCAAGATCTCAATGTCCTCGCCACACGCATGAACAGACTGTACTGCTTCATCTAGTAAGTCTCTAAACACCTGGACCTTGGTCTTGAGCCAAGAGACCTCAAGTCCCAAAGGCTTTGTGCCTCATCGTGCAGCGCCTCGAGAGCCATCACCAGGACCTCCAGCGACTCAGCAAAGATTACTGTATCATCGGCAAAAACAAGATCAGTGATCTTGGTGTTGCCGACGGCTGCTCCACAATCACTTTGATCTACAACCTTGTTCAATACCCAGTCCATACAAGCGTTGAAAAGTGATGGGGCAAGGACGCACCCTTGGCTCACTCTTGTATTCACAGGAAAGAAGCTGGATACACCTGCCCCACACTTCACAGCACTCCTACACTTGGCACTGTATAAATCACGTTGTATTCATGGCACTGTATACATCACGTTGTATTCATGTCACTGTATAAATCACGTTGTATTCATGTAAATGTTTAAATCACGTTGTATTCATGGCACTGTATAAATCACGTTATATTCATGTCACTGTATAAATCACGTTGTATTCATGTAAATGTTTAAATCACGTTGTATTCATGGCACTGTATAAATCACGTTGAATTCATGCAACTGTATAAATCGCGTTGTATTCATGTAACTGTATAAATCACGTTGTATTCATGTAAATGTATAAATCACGTTGTATTCATGTCACTGTATAAATTACGTTTTATTCATGTCACTGTATAAATCACGTTGTATGCATGGCACTGTATAAATCACGTTGTATTCATGTCAGTGTATAAATCACGTTGTATTCATGGTACTGTATAAATCACTTTGTATTCATGGTACTGTATAAATCACGTTGTATTCATGTCACTGTATAAATCACGTTGTATTCATGTCATTGTATAAATTACGTTTTATTCATGTCACTGTATAAATCACGTTGTATTCATGGTACTGTATAAATCACGTTGTATTCATGTCAGTGTATAAATCACGTTGTATTCATGGTACTGTATAAATCACTTTGTATTCATGGTACTGTATAAATCACGTTGTATTCATGTCACTGTATAAATCACGTTGTATGCATGGCACTGTATAAATCACGTTGTATGCATGGCACTGTATAAATCACGTTGTATTCATGGCACTGTATAAATCACGTTGTATTCATGGTACTGTATAAATCACGTTGTATTCATGGTACTGTATAAATCACGTTGTATTCATGGCACTGTATAAATCACGTTGTATTCATGGTACTGTATAAATCACGTTGTATGCATGGCACTGTATAAATCACGTTGTATTCATAGCACTGTATAAATCACGTTGTATTCATGGCACTGTATAAATCACGTTGTGTTTGTCACTCATCTCAATATTTATATCTTCACATGTTATTCACCTCGCAATTTCCTTTATTTTACCTATTTTTCTTTGTTTAGTTTTGTATTCAAGAAATTCATGTAATTTTGTACATATTTTCTCCTTGTATAAATCATGTTGTATGCATGTCACTTTATAAATCACGTTGCATTCATGGCACTGTATAAATCACGTTGTATTCATGTCACTGTGTAAATCACGTTGTATTCATGTCACTGTGTAAATCACGTTAGATTCATGTCACTGTGTAAATCACGTTGGATTCATGTCAATGTGTAAATCACGTTGTATTCATGTCAATGTGTAAATCACGTTGTATTCATGTCAATGTGTAAATCACGTTGTATTCATGTCAATGTGTAAATCACGTTGTATTCATGTCAATGTGTAAATCACGTTGTATTCATGTCAATGTGTAAATCACGTTGGATTCATGTCACTCATCTCAGTATGTATATCTTCACATGTTATTCATATCACACATTATAATTTATTGTATTCTATTTTCTGTTTTCTAGTTTTTGTTTTTGTTTTACTCTGATTTTTAAACTACTTTTAATTTTTTGCTACGTTTCATATTCAGTAAATTAATAAAATTAAAGTAAAGTGTAATTTATGTTATTATTATTAGCACTGTTGTTAATCACGTTATTAAGTAGTGTAATTAGGTCACGCGAAATGCCTGTTACCTGTTGTATTAGTGGGATTACCTTTGCTTGCTGAAAGTCGAGTTAATTTCAGTTTAATGATGAAATATTAAATTTGCAACATGTTAAGTGAATAGGGGTTGTGTGTGTGTGTGTGTGTGTCTGTGTCTGTGTCTGTGTGTGTGTGTGTGTGTGTGTGTGTGTGTGTGTGTGTGTGTGTGTGATGACATAGTTCATTAATCTTTTTTTTATCCCTCGTATCGTAATTATGAAAACTTTCATTTTGTGTAAAAATAAACATACAAATTGACTAAGCTTACACAATAACACACACATACATTCATACATACATGCATACATATATACATACATGCATACATATATACATACATACATACATACACACGCACACACACACACACACACACACACACACACACACACACACACACACACACACACACACACACACACACACACACACACACACACACACACACACACACACACACACACACACACACACACACACACACACACACACAGACAGACAGACATTACACAGGGTACTCCGTAGTGTACGGGTAGCACGCTCGGTTCACAACCGAGAAGTCCCGGTTCGATCCCCGGGCGGAGCGGAAACATATGGGCTGTTTCCTTAAAACCCGAGCCCCTGTCCACCCAGCAGTGAATGGGTACCGGGTGTTAGCCGGGGTTTGTGACCTGCTCTCCGGGGTGCTGGCTTCGGCCAAAACTAAGCACTACGGATGAATGATAAAAATGTTGATATGGAGACGGAGCCATATGAGCGTCGCTCTGGCCCTGTAACTAGATGAATACAACTTGATGAATACACACACAAACACACACGTACATATCTTAACTGGTATAATTATTATAGCGTCAATAAGTAGGTAAAAAATTGTGCCATTAAATGAATGCAATTGTATGCAAGATTCCCCTAAAATTAAGTATATATTTATCACTATTAGTAAACGACTAAATATACGATTTAAACTCTCTCTCTCTCTCTCTCTCTCTCTCTCTCTCTCTCTCTCTCTCTCTCTCTCTCTCTCTCTCTCTCTCTCTCTCTCTCTCTCTCTCTCTCTCTCTCTCTCTCTCTCTCTCTCTCTCTCTCTCTCTCTCTCTCTCTCTCTCTCTCTCTCTCATGAATTACGAAAAATAATCTCCACAACTCCTTTGAATAACGGACAACTAGTAATTGTACCACACACGTCATGGGAGGAAGAAAAAAAAGAAGAGGAGGAGGAGGAGGAGGAGGAGGAGGAGGAGGAGGAGGAGGAGAAGGAGGAATGCATAGGAACACATTAGGAATAACAGATACCAAGAGACCTATTGGTCTATAACTAGATTATCTGGTGAACTACATACAACTAACTATCAACTACATGTAAGAGAACAGTTGGAAAAGGATAACATGACCCTAGATAAGATAGGAACATGGAAGTTTGGTGGTGAAGAGTGGTAGGATATGAAGTATGCTAACTACAACTACCACTAACACTAATCGATCCAGAGGACTATAATATAAACTCGCAGAACAATATAAGAACCCATTTACCTTACAATACGCGTCTTTTATGGATATTCCTTTACGCGAGTAATTCTACTCACACAGGTAACTCACCTTAAAGGTAGATGAGTAAATGCCCGGTAACTCAAATTTCAATCAATCTATTTACGTTGGAATGTTAATAAGTGGTTTCATGAGGATGTAGAGAGACACCAGGGTGATTGAGGTAGTATAATTGTGTTAATCTACAAAATATACACTCTGACGAAATGTACAGGAGCCCCTGTGATCTCCGTCTCACCCTTGGTATCGTTATCCGTGTTCTCTCGTTGCCGGCGGTGGTGAGCCGCCGCTGCCTCTCATGCAGGTGTCAACTACTCGTTTATCTATCATACATATACCTCTGCTCCATTACTAAACACATAGCAAGTAGCAAGTAATGTTTCTACCACAGAATAAACTGATAATATATCTAATCTATATAAATATCTATTATGTTACCATTTATTGATAAGAGATGAAAATCAGCTACGTGACATCTCTACCAACCTTGCCGGCTTCCTTATCTTGCTGATCCCGCATTAATACAACTGGGTGAGGCCGGCAACACAATGTGCCACACCCATACCTATCATACCCAGATATATGCCTTAACACGTCTAGTTTGTTTTTAAATGAAGATATGGTGCTGGCTTCGACAACATTTGCTGGTAATGTGTTCCATCGAATAACAACTCTAACATCTAAATAATTTTTACGGAGATATGTGACGAAACGTTGACAATTCAGTTTTAAACCGTTGTTTCTTATTGTCATGTGAGGAGAAAGTTCGAATAGGTTCTCTTGATTAAAGACATCAAATCCTTTAACGATCTTAAAAGTTTCTATCAAGTCCCCACGGATTCTACGATCCTTTAAGGAAAACATTAAGTTCCCGCATTCTCTCTTCATAAGATGAATTTCACAGAGATGGAATAAGTTTTTTTGCTCTTCTTTGAACTGACTCCAATTTGGCTAAATCTTTTCTTTTTACGAAACAAGGCGACCAGAATTGAACGGCATATTTTAAATGCGGCCAATCCAAAGACGTGTATAATGTTGTCATTACTTTCGGAGTTTTATGTTCAAAGTTGCGTTTAATGAAGCCCAACATCATATTCGTTTTTTACTGGCAGCTAGGCAATGCGTACTGGTTTTAAGATCATTACTAATGATGACACCTAAATCTTTTTCTTGCTGTACTTCAATTAACGAATTATTTTGCATTTGATAATTATAATTGAGGTTATCGTTGCCTATATGGATTACTTTACATATATCGGAATTGAATTTTAATAGCCATTTATCGCTCCAATCCGATAGTTTATCTAGATCACGTTGTATGAGTTCAGTTTTCTCTTGCATATGCTTTAACGCTTAAATTGTTATCATCAGCAAATTTGGATATTTTAGATACAAGTCCGCAGTCCAGATCATTGATATATATCAGAAAAAAAGAGGAGGAGGAGGAGGAGAAAGAAGAAGAGGAATAAGAGTTAGGTTGACAAGGGGGAGGATGATAACAAGGTTGATGAAGATGTAAGGGAATTTATTAGTGAAAACAAATCAGTAATTAAGTAAGTAATAAAGGAGTACAGAAGGTAATAAAGAAAGTAGGTGCGACGCTGTTTGAAGAGAGGGAGAGAGGGTGGGATGGGTGGGGGGGTGGGGGGGTGGTGTGTGTGTGTGTGTGTGTGTGTGTGTGTGTGTGTGTGTGTGTGTGTGTGTGTGTGTGTGTGTGTGTGTGTGTGTGTGTGTGTGTGTGTGTGTGTGTGTGTGTGTGTGTGTGTGTGTGTGTGTGTGTGTGTGTGTGTGTGTGTGTGTGTGTGTGTGTGTGTGTGTGTGTGTGTGTGTGTGTGTGTGTGTTTTACATCACAAAGAACTGGCCAAGGGCACAACAAAAATGGGTAACACACAGCCCGCTTAGTTGCCAGTCCCAATAAAGTAGACAATGAGAGAATAAAATAAAAAAGAGGAGTGAGCCAATTTAGTTTGGGAGGTGTCTTGTTACTCCTCTTTTGAAAAGATTTAAGTCATAGCAAAGTGGAAAAATAGAAACAGGAAGAGAGTTACAGAGTTTACCAGTGAAAGGGATGAAAGAGTAAAGATACTGATTAACTCTTGCATTAGGAAGATGGACAGAACAGGGATGAGAATGAGTAGAAAGTCTTGTGCAACGAGGCCGCGGGAGCGGGGGAGGCATGCAGTTAGCAAGTTCAGAAGAGCAATGAGCATGAAAATAACGGTAGAAGGGAGCAAGAGAAGCAACATTACGGCGGTGATTTAAAGATTGAAGACAGTCAGTCAGAGGAGTGGAGTTGAAGAGACGAAAAGTTTTTGACTCAACCCTGTTTAGGAGAGCTGTATGAGTGGATCCTCCCCAAACATGTGAGACATAGTCCATACATGGGCGGATAAGGCCCCTGTAGAGAGCAAGCAATTGGGAGGGAGGAAAAAAAGGACGCAGACGCCACAGGACACCTAACTTCTTAGAAGCTGTTTTAGCAAGAGATGAGATGTGAGATTTCCAGTTCAGATTTTTAGTAAAGGATAGTCCTACAATGTTCATTGTAGAAGAAGGAGACAGTTGAGTGTCATTGCAGAAGAGGGGATAGCTATCTGGTAGGTTTTGTCGAGTAGATAGGTGGAGAAATTGGGTTTTTGAGGCATTGAACAAAACAAGGTTTGCTTTGCCCCAATCAAAAATTATAGAAAGATCAGAAGTTAGGCGCTTGGTGGCATCTCTCCGTGAATCACTTAGTTCCTGTTGAGTTGGACGTCTAATAAACGACGTTGAAAAATGCAGGGTAGAATCATCAGCGTAGGAGTGGATAGGGCCTTGAGTTAGACTTAGAAGATCATTAATGAATAATAGAAAGAGAGTGGGTGATAGGACAGAACCCTGGGGAACACCACTATTGATAGATTTAGGAGAAAAACAATGTCCGTCTACAGTAGCTGCAATAGAACGGTTTGAAAGGAAACTTAAGATGAAGGTACAGAGAGAAGGATAGAAACCGAATGAGTGTAGTTTGGAAATTAAAGATTTGTGCCAGACTCTATCAAAAGCTTTTGATGTGTCAAGGGCACCAGCAAAAGTTTCACCGAAACCCCTAAAGGAGGATGACCAAGATTCAGTAAGGAAAGCTAGAAGATCGCCAGTAGATCGCCCTTTACGGAAACCGTACTGACGATCAGATAGAAGATTGTGAGCAGATCGATGCTTAAGAATCTTCTTATTAAGTAAAGATTCAAAAACTTTAGAAAGGCAGAAAGTCAAAGCTATAGGACGGTAGTTTGAAGGATTAGAACGGTCACCCTTCTTAGGAACAGGTTGGATGTGAGCAAACTTCCAGCAAGAAGGAAAGGTGGAAGTAGATAGACAAAGACGGAAAAGTTTGACCAGGCAAAGTGCAAGCACAGAAGCACAGTTTTTGAGAACAATAGGAGGGACTCCGTCAGGACCGTAAGCCTTCCAAGGATCTAGGCCAGAAAGGGCAAAGAAAACATCATTCCGAAGGATCTTAATGACAGGCATAATATAGTCAGAGAGTGGAGGAGAAGGAGGAACAAGCCCTTCATCAACCAGAGTGGAATTTTTAGCAAAGGTTTGAGCGAAGAGTTCAACTTTAGAAGTAGATGAGACAGCTGTGGAGCCATCTGGGTGAAGCATAGGAGGAAAAGATGCAGTAGAAAAATTGTTAGAGATGTTATTAACTAGATGCCAGAACTCACGAGAGGAATTTGATTCAGAAAGATTTTGACATTTTCTATGAATGAAAGAGTTTTTGGTAAGTTGAAGTAAAGATTTGGCATGATTACGGGCATAAATATAAAGGGCATTAGTTTCAGGAGATGGATGCTGACGGTACCGTTTGTGAGCCACCTCTCTATCTCGGACAGCATGAGAACAAGCAGAGTTAAACCAAGGTTGACGGGCTTTAGGATTAGAGAAAGTGTGTGGAATGTACGCCTCCATGCCAGAGACTATGACCTCAGTTATGCGCTCTGCACAAAGAGATGGGTCTTTGACATGGAAGCAGTAATCATTCCATGGAAAATCAGAGTAGTACTGCCTTAGGTCTTCCCACTTAGCCGAATTGAAGTGCCAGAAGCATCTCCGCTTAGGTGGGTCCGGAGACGGTACCGGAGCGATAGGAAAGGTATGTGACTATGGTGTATGTGACAGGTATGTGTGTATGTGATTGTGTGTGTGTGTGTGGTGGGGGGGGGGGGGGGGGTGTATTCAATCTAGTTGTATTCATCTAGTTGTATTTTATAGGGCCAGAGCAATGCTCGTGTGGCCCCGTCTCCATATCAACATTTTTATCATTCATCCTTAGTGCTTTGTGTTGGCCGAAGCCAGCACCCCGGAGAGCAGGTCACAAACCCCGGCTAACACCCGGTACCCATTCACTGCTGGGTGGACAGGGTCTAAAGTTTTAAGGAAACAACCCATCTGTTTCCGCTCCGCCCGGGGATCGAACCCGGGACTTCTCGGTTGTGAACCGAGCGTGCTAATCTCTACACTACGGAGTACCTCCGTACTCCGTATGTGACTGTGTATGTGACTGTGTGTGTGTGTGTATGGTGTGTGTGTGTGTGTGTGTGTGTGTGTGTGTGTGTGTGTGTTATAAATCATCAGCAATGGTACTATTTCACATTCATCTTTCAGAATATTCAATGTTGTTTTGTACATTATTAATTTCACTCAATTTTCAGTACATTTAAATCCTGTATCACATGATGGCATTTAACAGGCAGTCATATTTGCTCATTCATTCGCTCATGGATTCATTTATTCATGGGTGTATATGTATATTTCCTACCATGAATTGATGGTTTTTATTTTTTACATTACAAAGGACTGGCCAAGGGCAAAAAACAAAACTAAACAAGAAAGGAAATTGGTAAAGAGAAACGTAACTTTAATTATATATTTGAATTGTTATTTTTTTATTGGTTGTTGGAATAATGTGTTGTTTTTGTGTTGCTTTGTTATAATCTTTAAAAATAATATGTACAACTACTACTTATTCTTACGTTGTTTTCTTTCATTTCACTTCTTTCCTTCCTTCCTTCAATTTCTTTTCCTTCATCTTCCCTTCTTTCCTCGTTGCCTTTATCAAGAATCACTACCATATTTACCACCACTACCACTACTACCACTACTACTATTACCAATACTATTACCACCACCACCAGTACCACTTTTACCACTACTACTAGTATTACCAATACTATTACATCCACCACCACTACTACCACTACTATAATTATCACCACTACTTTCCTTTCACATCTTCATAGCTTCTTACTACCTTTCTCCATTACCTTTCCCTCCCCTCCTCCCCCTACCCACTATCCTTCCCCAGCCCCTACCTACTCTCTCTCCTCTCTCTCCCTTTCCACCTCCCTCACTCCTTCCCCTTCCCTCTCTCCCTCCCCTTACCCTTCCCACTCTCCTTTTCTCCCCTCTCCCTCCCTCTCACACACAGACCCCTGGAGACACCTTGAACAGCGCTAATGTTCCCCTTCTCCCCTCTTTCCCCTGTCCCTTCTCCCCTCATTCCCTTCTCACCTGTGTTACCTGTTTTCAGCTCCCTATGCACCTTGGTCTTGAGGGGAAAATATAAGACAGGGTTGTAGAGGGGAAAATATAAGACATGGTTGTAGAGGAAATATAAGACAGGGTTGTAGAGGGGAAATATAAGACAGGGTTGTAGAGGGGAAATATAAGACAGGGTTGTAGAGGGGAAATATAAGACATGGTTGTAGAGGGGAAATATAAGACATGGTTGTAGAGGGGAAATATAAGACATGGTTGTAGAGGGGAAATATAAGACAGGGTTGTAGAGGGGAAATATAAGACGGGTGTAGAGGGAAATATAAGACAGGGTTGTAGAGGGGAAATATAGACATGGTTGTAAGAGGGAGAAATATAAGACATGGTTGTAGAGGGGAAATATAAGACATGGTTGTAGAGGGGAAATATAAGACAGGGTTGTAGAGGGGAAATATAAGACAGGGTTGTAGTAGGGGAAATATAAGACAGGGTTGTAGAGGGGATAATATATAACAGGGTTGTAGAGGGGAAAATATAAGACAGGGTTGTATAAATATATAGTCCGTCTAGTCTATTTATTGCGATATTTCAAGTAGTTACCGGTTTTTTAATGTGTAGACGCACATAGAGGGAGTAAGAGATAGAGATATTCAACACACACACACACACACACACACACACACACACACACACACACACACACACACACACACACACACACACACACACACACACACACACACACACACACACACACACACACACACACACACACACACACACACACACACACACACACACACGCACACACTTTACACCTTCAGCATGCTAAGTTATTTTTCACCTTCTCCTCCTCCTCCTCCTCCTCCTTCTGGACTCTTATCTTTCCAGTTTAATGTCTTGGTTCGTGGTGGCGGTGGTGGGGTGTGTGTGTTTGTATTTGTGTGTGTGTGTCTGTGTCTGTGTCTGTGTCTGTGTCTGTGTGTGTGTGTGTGTGTGTGTGTGTGTGTGTGTGTGTGTGTGTGTGTGTGTGTGTGTTTGTGTCACTGTGTGTGTGTGTTTGCGTGTGTGTTTGCTCCTCCTCTTTCTCCTCCTCCTCTCTTCTTCTTCTTCTTCTTCTTCTTCTTCTTCTTCTTCTTGACCTTCTTCTTCTTCTACTTCACCTCCTCTTCGTTTGTATTGATTTTGTGTTGTGGTTTGAGTGTGTTTGCGTGAGTATGTGAACTTCCTCCTCCTCCTCCTCCTCCTCCTCCTCCTCCTTTTGGTGGTGAGTTGGTGAGGTGGTGTTATGTTAATGGTGATGAGGGCGAGTGGTCGTTGGTGGTGATGGGACGGCTGGTAACGAGGAGGAGGAAGAAGAAGAAGAGGAGAAGGAGGAGGAGAAGGAGGAGGAGGAGGAGGAGGATTGACTTTGTGGTAGTGTTAATATTAAGAATATATGAAGCAGGAATGAGAATGCTAAACCCCTTCACGCCCAGATCTTTCCTTTGATATAAAAAAAATCATATGTTGTTAGCCATAAATCTACGAAAAGTAACTGAATGTACCCAATCAGTTAGTCGAAAAGGGTACTAAACAGGTCATATCTAAAAAATATTGATTATAGTCACCAAAAATCGTCTAAAGGTACCCAAATTACAATGGACGATTATTATCAATTCCGTTTTGGGTCTCAAGGGGTTAAGAAAGTAGAAAAAGCGGAGGAGCAGGAGGCGTAATAGATAAATGTAATACCGGAAAAATATGAAGGAAAGAGTAGAATTTAAAGAAATAAAGAAAGATATTAAAAGCACGAACAGCATTAAGGATTATTTGAGAAAAGGGACAAAATAGATACAAATGAAGTAGTAGACAAGGAATATAAATAGGCAATAATTATCAATCAGTAGATAATGAATAATAATAGAAGGAATAATTATGATAATTGTAATAGGAAATGGCTGGTAAGGGATTTGTTTTCTTTTTGTTTCACCTCAAATTTGGTATTTATGTTCTGGTCACGTGATGAATGTCTTGGCGTCTCACTGATTAGTTTGCGAGCACAAGTATGTAATATTGAGAGAGAGAGAGAGAGAGAGAGAGAGAGAGAGAGAGAGAGAGAGAGAGAGAGAGAGAGAGAGAGAGAGAGAGAGAGAGAGAGAGAGAGAGAGAGAGAGAGATGATAACTCTCTCTCTCTCTCTCTCTCTCTCTCTCTCTCATATGACACATCCCCAATTCAACCCTTCCCTCCCTCCCCCCTTCCGCTCCTCCTTTAAGTTGTCCTCTCTACCTCATATTTCTCTATTTTTCTTCCCCTTTAGTAAACCTTCTCTCCATTAATCTCTACTCTCTCCCTCTTGTCTGTTACTGTACTTACCATATGCCCATTATTATGCTGGTGGGATGCGTGATGTGTCGCTGCATGGTTTCCGCAGCGTGGATAATGAGAGGGGTATTGCAAAGCCTCTCCTCCAGTGAGGCTTTGGGTATGGATGGGCTCCCTTCTGGGGCCTTTAAGTATGCGCCCCCCAGTCTGGTTACTTGGCTCTGTCTCTTCATCAATGCCTGTGTCTACCATCAGTACATACCCAGTCAGGTCTTGGCAGTGCTTATAGTGCCTTTACTTAAGAGCAAAGTGAAGGACCCTGCTAACTCTGGCAATTACAGGCCCATTGCCATAGCAACTGCCCTGTCCAAGGTGCTGGAGAAAGTGGTGCTCCATCGTTTTGAGGCCTACCTGTATACACTGGACAATCAGTTCAGCTATAAGAAAGGCCTTGGCACTGAGATGTGTGTGTGGACATTGAAGAATATCATTCATTACTATACTTCCAGAAATTCACCTGTTTATCTGTGTTTCCTGGATGCCAGAAGGGCGTTTGACAGAGTGAATTACTGGAAGCTCTTTCATAAACTTCTCGTCAGGGGTACACCTGGGTACATTGCTAATTTGTTAATGTACTGGTACACTACCCAGGAATTTACT
>JACEEZ010004181.1:0-2500 GCA_016584305.1 Chionoecetes opilio | reverse complement strand
CATCTCCTCAACTCCAAGCAATTTGGTTTCAGGCAGGGAAGGTCAGCTGCAGACCTGCTCCTCCTTCAGTCTGCTTCCTGGAACCACTCGCTGGATAGAGGAATGGACAGCGTTGTCGTGGCTTTGGACATCGCCGGAACCTTTGACAGGGTGTGGCACCGCGGTCTCGCTTCCAAGCTGAAGAGCCTGGGAGTGCGCGGCGCCCTACTGCAGCTCATCCAGGACTACCTCCAAGACAGGACCTTACGGGTGGTGATCAACGGCCACACCTCCAGCCAGCAACCCATCCACGCCAGCGTCCCGCAGGGCAGCGTACTCGGGGCCTCTTCTTGGAATGTCTATTTCAATGACATTCTCCAGCTCATTCCTGAGGCCCAGGCCTACGCTGATGACTGCACCCTTGCTTTCCCCTGCGACAGACGTGACTGGCAGGACACGGTGTGCCGCATCAACCTGGCATTGGACAACATCGTCACCTGGAGTAGTCGATGGCAGGTCAGCCTGGCCTCTGACAAAACCCAGGCTCTGCTTATCTCCCGCAGGCAAGACATCACCAACCTGCCTGCACCGGACATACGGCTTGAGGGCAGATCACTCCCCCTTCAGAGATCCATCTCCATCCTTGGGGTAGAGTTTGACGCGGGACTGACCTTCACCAGTCATGCCAAGAGAGTAGCTAAAAACTCGGCCTGGAGACTCAGCTGTGTCCGGCGCATCTCCCACCTTCTAGATGCCAAGGGGGTTGAGGTTCTGTACAAGGCTCAGGTACGTCCCCTAATGGAATAATCCCCCCTAGCATGGTCTTCCTGCCCACCCTCTTACCTGGCCACACTAGACCGTGTCCAGAGATAAGCCCAGCGACTGGTTAGCGATAAACGTCCCCACCACGCGCCTGACTCCTTCCAACCCCTCCAGGAGCGCAGGGATGTGACAGGTTTATGTGTCATGCACAAGGCACTAAATCTCCACACTCCCCACCTGGCAGCCATCAAGCTCCCCAGGCCCCCGCCGCCCATTCACTCCACCCGTGTCGCCCCACACAGACAGGAGCAGGTGACTGTGCCCTTCTCCAGGACAGAGCACCACCAACGTTCCTTCTCTCCCCACTACGGCCGTCTGTGGAACCAGTTAGTTCACCAAACCGACCTCCACCACCACGCCTCGCTACAAGACTTTAAGCGGGGTGTGAACAGCTGGTTGATTGCCTAAATATATCATTATTACATATAAAATGTCTTTTTTTATATTATATGTAGCTATAGATAGCTCTAGTGTAAAACCTGGAGCTTTAGCTCTAATAACACCAAATGTACTAGGTTTAAATAAAAAAAATAAAAAAAGAGAGAGAGAGAGAGAGAGAAATAGATAGAGAGAGAGAGAGAGAGAGAGAGAGAGAGAGAGAGAGAGAGAGAGAGAGAGAGAGAGACGCATGGGGCAAATGGGTTTTGTTATTAATGAAGGAAATAATAAATGACTTTCCCACGAAAAAGTTAATTACAATCTAAGAGACAAATCCCACGCCTTGAAGACAAAACAAACATTCCTTCACATTATTGAAAAATATAGATGATTTACTTGATGAAATTAATAATCAATGAAGAAAAAGTAGTAGTAGTAGTAGTAGTAGTAGTAGTAGTAGTGACAGAAATAATGGAAAAAATAGCTGTCTTTATTTTACCTATCACTATTTTTTTTTTTCTCTCTCTCTCTCTCTCTCTCCTCTCTCCTCTCTCCTCTCTCTCTCTCTCTCTCTCTCTCTCGCTCTCTCTCTCTCTCTCTCTCTCTCTCTCTCTCTCTCTCTCTCACTCTCGTCTCTCTCTCGTCTCTCTCTCTCTCTCTCATCTCTCTCTCTCTCTCATCCGCTCTCTCTCTCTCATCCTCTCACTCTCTCTCACTTCTCTCCTCCCTCCTTTCTCTTTCACTCTCATCTTCTACGTCCTCTCCACATCTCTCCCTCTTCCCTCTCCTCTCCAATCTTTTTCTCCCTCCTTCCCTCTTTCCTCTCATACCCACATTCTAGTCCTCTCCACCCTCTCCCTCCTCCCCTCTCCATCCTCCTTTTACCATTTACCCCACGTTTTCCTCTTCTCCCCCATTCTTCCCCCCCCCTCTCTCCCTCCCTCTCCACCTCCTACTAAGTTCTATGACACCTTCTTCCCCTCCCCTCATTTCCCCCTTTTATCCCTTTCCCCTAATTCCCTTTTCCCCCCTTTCCCCCGTCTTCTCCCCTCATTTCCCCCTTTTCATCACCTTTTCCCCTATTGCCCCTTTTCTCCCCTCATTTCTTCCCCTTTCTCCCCTCTCTCTCCCATTTCCTCCACATGTCAGTTGCATTTCCCCCCTCTCTCTAAATTGACCTTTGCCCCTTCACTTCTCTCTTTGACCCTTTTCCCCCTCTTTTTCCCCCCTTCTGTCCTCTCTCTATTTAACTCTATCATTGACTATTTTCAAGACTCATATATTCACTTTTCTTCTTCTGGGTAAGAACATATTTTTGTCA
>JACEEZ010004180.1:0-13854 GCA_016584305.1 Chionoecetes opilio | reverse complement strand
ATTTTTGATGTCGCCTTAACCCCCCCCATTCGACTCGGGCCACACAAGTTGACACACAGTTGAAGGAGATGATAGAAGGGAGGCAAAAATGGTGATGGAATTTTTGCTGGATAAGTATTGTTGTAAATGGAATAGTGAAACAAGAGCGTGTTAAATTTTATTTGAGGAGTGTGAGAGGGAGTGTAGTATCTTGGGGAGTCTGTCTATACACACAAGGATGGAGAAAGGGCATCCTAGCTTTGTAGTTTGTTTGACAGCGAGTCATTGACAAAGGGGGACAAGAGGTGCGCGGCGTGTGTGTCTGTGTGTCCTGTGGCTGACTGAATTACCTGGCTGGTGTTGCAGTTGTGTCAGCGAGGACAAGTCAGTGTCAGCGTCAGGTCACCCTCTAATCCTGGTCCCAGACTGGGGAGTGGCCTAAGCCGATGCAGGTGTGTATGTGCGTGTGTGTGTTAGCGCCGCTACAGTGGTAAGCAAGGTGGGATAGGAGACAGCATAGTTGTACCACCTTGACCCCTCAATCCTCACCCCTGTACTACCTCTACGGATAAGGAAACTGTATGAAAGAGTGCCAGTAAAAAGGCTGCAACGGTACTTGTAGACGGGATAAAAGTCTTCCACACGGTACACCAAGACCAAGACCCATCACGGTGCCACACCGTCCGCCTCAAGGTCGAATCACACAATACCATCATGGTGACACGGCACCGTCTCTTCACATCTGTTAGAATTTCTTACATTCAAACAAATAGACGTGTTACACTAAACGGTGCGCCGCCGTCATGGCTCCAATACATCACCGTCCTGTCACGTAACGGTTTCTGGGGAAGAATATTTCAGCGTAATGAGACTGTGCCGTGCTAATAATTGTCGTTTTCTCAAGGCTTTATATACCCAAAACAGTGTCTTTTAGAGTTCAACTCCTCTTCTTCATCCAACAGAAGTGCTATCAATTCAAATTTCCTCAACCATATCCTCTGAGGCACCATGTCTGCTTACAGGATGAGCAGGAACTGCCGAAAATGGTGGAACCGTGACGAATAGTGTGAATACAGTAAAACCCTTATAACTCGCACTGTATAACTCGAATTTGACATAACTCGGCAAGGCAAAGACAGGTTTTTTTTTTTTTTTTTTTTTTTTTTTTTTTTTTTTTTTTTTTTTTTTTTCCATCTATGCCTATAGCGCGTGTAGGCAGTGAGCTCCAGGGGTGGGATGGTAGGCCCTGGAGGCTCACTCGAGGGCTGTGATGGTTGGCCCTCGCCAGTGGTGGCGCAGGCAGGATTCTTATAGTGACACCTGTAATTAGAGGCTCATGCCGCCTCCTGTGTCCTCCCATGCACTCACAGTCGAAGGTAGAGTTAATGGACAGGGCATGTGGGTGTTCTTAGGCCACTCGACGGTGCAGAAAGATTTCAAGTGGATTTATGGGTCTCACTCGAGAACGCCACTCGGTGACGCTAACCACTCTGCTACCCCCCGCCCCTAGATTGCATCGCTTGGTTTTCACTCGGTATATCATGCCCTCATAACCTCTTGTGTGAACATGTAAACAGAAAGTCGGCAAAAATAATGTATCTCGGCATATTGCTGTTATAACTGCATCTCTTTGCTTACACTCGGCAAAGCCTTAGTCGCATAAAGTAGTGTTTTTGTCCTTTTGACCTTTCCTGCAGGCTCAGGCTCTTCAATTTCATTGAAGTCTCCCTTCCTGCTGGAGACACCCTTGCGTGATGGAGCTGACATCTTGAAATACAGTACTGTATGATGTAATCCCAAAACACGTAAAATAGGTGGCAAAGTAAAGCAAAGGTCAGGAACCAGCGCGTAGGCTGTCAGCTGCTGAGCCGTGTTTATGTCGTCCAAGCACCGTCTTGGATACGAATTCCGTTTTTTGTCGAAATTAAAAAGGATTGGTTTCTGCTTAAAAAAACACAAGAAGCTTGGTAGGAGCCGAAATAATAATCAATGCAAAACATTGCAAACAATATCACAAAGTAGTATAACACACATTTCAGCAAGTGTTATTGATTGGGATTCGTAATCCAAGACGGTGCTTGGACGACAAAAACACGGCTCAGCCTACGCGCTGGTACCCGACCTTTGTGCTTTACTTTGCCACCTATTTTACGTGTTTTGGGATTACATCATACAGTACTATATATCAAGATGTCAGCTCCATCACGCAAGGGTGTCTCCAGCAGGAAGGGAATGGAATTGAAGAGCCTGAGCTGCAGGAAAAGGTGAAAGTGCTGGCAAGGATGGATGTAGGTGCGTCCATGCGTGCTATTTGTGCTGAGTTTGATATCAATCCAGCACATTCTATTCTACCCGTTCACTGGTAAGTGTAGTTTTTTATGCTTTGACAGTAATTTTTTTTTTTTTTTTTTTTTTTTTTTTAAACCCATATCAGAGGAGGACATTGCATAACTCGGCACATTGAATAACTCGGCAAGGGCCAGAGCCCCTATCGTGCCGAGTTATAAGGGTTTTACTGTACAAGGAACGGCTGACGGAACGCTACCGTGATTTCAGAGTGTGAACCAGCCTTCACCTGTACCTTCCTGGAGAAGACTAATCAACCCTCACAAAACTGTGATAGATTCATGGTGAAAAACAGGGCAATTCGTTGATCCCGACAACGGTGCCTTTCAACAATTACAACAATAAAAACAAGGTAGAGATGGTTACCTTACAGTGTTCCCTAAATATCTTCGTGAATTTTTTTATTGGACACCACCGATTTCGGGGCAAAAACTTAGTCCTCCTGAATAGTTTTGATGTGTTTTGTATTAATCAGGGCTCTCGTTTTTGTCGGAAATCAATTGTTTTTTTTACACGTGTTGTGTGTGGGGGGGGGGGCAACCTGCCCCTCCAGGTCCGCCCCGCAAACATTTGCTACGCTTCATACTGCCATATTAGGGTACTTCTCGTTTTTTCCTATATCATCTGTTACTAAACCAAACCCCACCTCTGACCTAACCTAATCTGATTTAACCTAACTTAATTTTCGGGCTGAAATAAGGGTTTAGATTTTCGGTACTACATGTAATGCCATTATTATTCAATTGCGTCATGTGAAATGGGGTCAAGATATTCAGAATAAAGAAAGGCTACACGATGATGTACCTAGATAAGAGCCCTAGGATTTTTGGGAAAGCCCACTACAAAATAATATCAATATCTATACTGCAAATTTTCCAAAAATTTCCCTAAAAAACATAGCAGAAAAGCAAAAAGGCATACCTACAACGTTAAATCTAAGCTTATGTCATAGGTAGCAAAATATTAGAATATCAATTCGTAGGGGCATCCTGCAATATATTATGACAATTTTGGTTACCCTGTCATTCCCTTTACATTTTTACTAGTATAATTTATCATTCACATTCGCTGCACTGTGAATATTTTATTTGGGGTACATGCTAATAATTATTTGCTTTCCCCTACAAATCCTTTTTTTTTTTTTTTATAAAGTTGATAAATTTACGAAATTTTTTTTTTCCCCCTCAAAAAACCCAATTTTTTTTTTCTTTCTCAAAACCTCCTTGTAACATGGGGGTTTGCGTCTTATGCGGAGGTGCGTCTTATGCGCCGGCAAATACGGTATATTTCCTCTATATCTGTACCTATATAACTTTTGATATTTACAACAACTACATTTACAAAAATAATAGCAAAAAATATGTATATTTTATGAAGTTTAAGTACAATTTTACTCTTAAAACAAAAAAATTTTCTAGTGATTTAATGTATTTTTTTAAAGGGCAAAAAAATGTCGAAAATTGACATTATTTAGCCCATGTTTTGATATAGAAATTAAAAATGGGGTATTATACACTACCCTCCCGAGTTTCACGCTATGCGAGTTTTCCGCGATCCTCGAGTTTTCGCGCTGAGTCCTAAATTACTACCATCCCGACTTTCGCGTTTTTTTCTTTATTTTTTCTTTTTTTTCTTTTGGTGTGTGTGTTTTGTGCCTACGCGCCGTTAGGCAGTGACCTCCAGAGTGGGATGGTAAGCCCTGGAGGTTAACTTGAGGGCTGTGATGGTTGGCCCTTGCCCGTGGTGGCGCAGACAGAATTTCTATAGTGACGCCTGTGATTAGAGGCTCATGCCGCCCCCTGTGTCCTCCGATGCACTCGCAATCAAAGGTAGAGCTAATGGCAGCATGTGGGTGTTCTTAGGCCACTTCAACAGTGCAGAGAAGATTTTAAGTGGATTTTACAGCCCTCATCAAGGACGAACTCGGATCACTGAGAACGCCACTCGGAGACTTCTTCTTCTTGTGACCTTTTCTGCTTATATCACTTTGTAGGTCGTCTGTTAAGCTCGTGCTCGAGCTTGACATATATCTTGACGCTAACCCTCTGCTACCGCCTCCCATAAGAGACGTACGGGACACGTCTTCCTTCCTTCCTGCTTAGTAAAACATGTAGTATTATTAATAGGCTTAGTATAGCTTGTATGTAGTTTTTTCTTTTTTTTTTTTTCCTTTGTTTGTGTTTTTTCTCTACAGGACAGCCGGTGTCACAAAAGATGGGTTAACGCCTCAAATAAGTAGGACCTTACCTTACACCCGGGTACCGTTGATTCGGGCCGCCTATACTAGCATGCATACCCAGCAGACAGGGCAGTTTCGCGGTCGTTTTCAGAGCCCACCGACTATTTTTTTTTGGGCCTACAATGGGGTTTTGTTCTAATGGAGATAGTTTTTATTATGCGCAAAGCCAAAAAAAAAAAAAAAAAAAGGTATACTTTTGTGGTTAAGGTTAGGTTAGGTTTCATTAAAACCTATAAGGTTAGGTTAGCTTTCATTAAAACCTTTAAGGTTAGGTTGGGTTTTCATTAAAACCTAAAAGGTTAGTTAGGTTTCATTAAAACCTAAAAGGTTTAGGTGTAAGTTTAATTTTTTTTTTTTTTTTTTTCTTTTTTTTTTTTTTTTTTTTTTGCGCAAAATGAAACTATCTCCTTTTAAAACAAGCACCTATTGTAGGCCAAAAAAAAATAGTCGGTGTCTCTGAAAACGACCGCGAAACTTCGTCCCAGTATGCATTTAATATAGGCGGCCCGATTCAACTGGCGGCCCGAATCAACTGTATCCCTTACACCCCCGTGTGCCTTACTATTTACCCCAAAATACTCCTTTATAAGTGATTAACCATGACGTGTGTGGTACTGTGGTTTCTGGAGGTACTGGAGGAGACAGGAGAGAAGAGAGGAAGGCATTGTGACAGTACGTTATTGCCATATAACACTGTCTCAAAAACCATCAGCTGACAAGATATGTTGTTGTTGTTGTTGTTTTTGGGGGGTTTGAAGGGCCGTGTAGGCTGTGGTGCCACAGCCTCTAGTGCCCGAAGGTGCAGTATGCAGATGGGTTAGCAGGTTAGATCCTGTGCAGTTGGCCCGATTGTGTAGGAAGGTCCTGGTGTTTTTTGAGAATTTTGAAGGCCAAGCCGGGGTCTGGAGCCACCCAGGAGGTCAGCTAGAGTTGGCCTGCGGAGGGGGGAGTGGGGATAGAGATTGGAGGGTGCCGTGCGGTGGGAGTGGTGACGAGGACATTGCAGGGGGAGGTGTTCAGGTGTGTCCGGTATGTGGGGCACCAGGGGCAGTGAGGGCCCAGCTGTCAGGGCCCAGTTTGTGTAGGGGCGTTGAGGGGGGGTGTGGCCAATCCGGAGTCTTGGTGACTGCGGTGTCCGGGGCACGGCTGGGGAGTGGGTCCACCAGTGGTGTCGTGTGTCATGTCGTATACGTCCAAGTGAAGTGTACTGTAAGGCGTCAGTCAGTTCATTGTCCCAGTGTCGGTTGCATGTAGTCTGAGGTTAGTCAGTGAATCAGTCAGTCTGTGGTCGGGTCTTATGGGAGGGGAGGGAGTGTGCCTCCGCTGCCGCCCTGTCGGCCACAGTTTTTGCCCCTGACACCAATGTGGGGGGAAACCCACTGAAGGTGGATGACATGGCCAGAGGAGGATAAGTGAAGCAAGAGGTGGTGGATGTGAAAACAAAGGGCATGGTGAGTGATAGGGCGGTGACGTCGGAGAAGTTGGAGGGCTTGAGGGAGTCAGTGAAAATGGTTACAGCACAGGAGGGGGCACGGTGGGTGGCATACTTGTTGCCCTCCCTGATGGCAAAAGTTCTGCCGTCAGGATGGAGGCAGTGGGTGGCAACCTCCAGCGGTGGCAAGTGACCTGGCCGGGATGAACATGGCCGCACCTACAGACGGAGGGGCGGGCAGACGGGAGCCGTTGGTGTAAATGTGGAGGGAGTTATTTAACGGGTGTGTGGGAAAGGGAGTAAAAAAGGTACCTGCCCTGCACCGGACGGGCCCAGCCTTGGACCATGGTGTAGGTTTTGTGAAGGGACAGAGAAATTAGAAAAGAGAGGGGAAAACCCAAAGGGCCCAGGGGAGGTCTTCTCCAGAGTGCAAAAGGAGGGGGGGAGTCACCCGGATAGAAGCAAAGAAGGAGAGGGCTCGCTCTACAAAAGGTGTGTGGGCTTGATACGGCAGGGGGCCATGAAGTGGTTCCCTACCGTGTCGGAGGGGAGGGGTGGAGGGCATGGCAGCTGGGGGAGGAGGCAAGTTTGGTGTAGGTGCGGACAAGGAGGGTGGAGCGTCGGTGTGACAGGGAGGGAGGGAGGATTCTGCCTGAAGGGCTGTGACCTGGGGGACCTGAAGGCCCCCAAAGCTATACAAAAAGGGCATTATTCTGGTTACATCTAACTTGTGGAGGGGGGAAAGGGTGAGGCCGCACCATAAACCTCACACCCGTAGTCTAAGCGGCTACGGATGTAAGTGCTATAGAAATAAAGGGGGGTTTTCCTGTCCGCACCCCACTTGACCCCTGCAAGGGACTTCATTAAGTTAAGCCTCTTGAGGCACGAGGTCACCAGGTACTGTATGGGGCGGCCCAGGTTAGGCGGGGGCCATCCAACAGTAAACCAAGGAATTTGTGCTGGGTTTTGAAGGAAATTGGGGACCCATTAATGGTGACCATTGGGAATGTTGGGAATACGCCTTCGGGTGAAGCACAGAGGCTAGACTTCTGGGCACTCACCGTCAGGCCCCAACGGGAAGTCCATCAGTGGACGGCATAAAGCCCACGTTGAAGATGGTCTTGAGCCTCCTGGATAGGGGGAGCAGGGGCAAATGAGAGAGATGTCATCAGCATAGATGAGTGCATGTGTGCATGGAGAGCCAGGGAAAGTCTGAAAGCAAGATTTGAAGAGGACAGGAACTGAGGGAGAACCCTGTGGGACGCCTCTGGTGACCGGGTAAGACCTGGAATGGGTGTTCCCGATCACCAGAGAGAAGGACCGGGAAGACAGGAAGGATTTAACCCATTGGAGAGGGGAGCCTGCAGTCCTAGGCGGGCAAGTTTTCCAATGATGGCATTATGGGAGGAGGTGTCAAAAGCTGCTTGGAGGTCAATAAAGGCTATTAGTGTGAATTGTTTGTGGGTAAATCCTTCCTGTATGTAGTGCTCCAGCTGGAGCGGGGCATCCAGGGTGCCCCGGTGAGGACGAAACCCAACATGTTGATGGAAGAAGGTGTTTGTGTTCCAACCACCATGTCAACCTCCCACCGTACTATTTGTTCTACTACCTTACTGAGATTAGAGAGAAGGCTAATGGGCCTATAGGAGTAAACCTCAGACGGAGCCTTGCCAGGCTTAAGAATAAAATTGTGATGGCATGACGCCACACAGAAGGGAACGCCCCCCGACAGCCAGCTGGCGTTGAGGACGTCCAGGAGGAGGCGAGCCAGAGCACCCGGGAGGCGGCGAAGAAACTCGTTCGGGACGTTGTCCGGTCCCCCGCCTTCCCAGCGGACAGTGCGTGTAAAGCCGAGGAAAGCTCCTGGGGGGTATAGCAGTGCTAATTGTATGGCCAGTGTTTGAAGGGGTAACACAGGTGGGGGTACGGGGTCTGGAGAGCCGAGTGTAAATGTGAATGTGGGAGGCAAGGCACTCGAAATTTTTCGGCATCAGTGACGAGGAGGGCACCGTTATTAGTTAACGGGAAAGTGAAGGGGGCTGGGGGGTGGACCATCTTCCTGAAAAAGGACCAAGCCCGGGAGACTGAGGAGGAGAAGGACAGGGAAGCACAAAAGGAGGCCCATGCAGAACGTTTCTCCAAGAATAACACGTTTGCATCGGGCCTCCAATAAACGGAAGCGACTAAAGGGGCAAGGGAATGGGGTTTTTTACGCCACGGCAGTAAAGGCGTGGCGTTTGGCCTGAAGGGCTGCCGCACACTTCCGGGGCCACCAGGGACCCGGAAAGAGCGGGAGGGGTGGGAAGTGATTAAAGAAAGTGGTGGGGACCCCACGTCCACCAGGGTGACCGTGAGGTATTGAAATTATATCCGATTTAAGGGAGGGTAATGGAGGTTTAAGTGATTTAATTCTGATTGAAAAGAGCCCCACCCCTCTTTTGGTGAAGGACCAACGAGGGCTGCGTTTAAGGGGGAGGGGGGTGGTGGTACTGAAGGGAAAAGGGAAATTACAACAGGAAATGGTCGCTCCCCATATAAGGCCAGTTGTGACAGTGGTGAGGAGGAGGGGGCCATTACCCAGGCAGAGGTCCAAGGTGGAGGGTTTTCCCCGAAACTGGATCAGTCCTGGTAGGGAGGCCAGGTGGAGTAAGGAAGAGATAAAGAAGCACTGTCCGCCAGAAAGCTCGAGAGTGACCTGCCCGAGCGGTTTCTCCCGGCTCCTGGGGAGGGCCCTTTCCCAGAGGTTCATGATGGGCATTAAAATCACCCATTATTAAAGCTGGGGGGGAAAGCTGAGAGAACAAGTGCTGGAATTCCTGAAGGGTTATATCTAAACATGGATTGTATATCAATAGAATCTGAAGGGGGCCCCGAAACAAAGGTAACAGTCACCCCAGGGGCTCCAGGCCACCTCCCGGAAAGGAGTGATAGTGAGAGGGCTAAAGAGAGGGAGCGGTGGACCAGCAGAAGCAGGCCGCCTCCTTGCCCCGCCGGTCCCCCGGTCCATCCTGTAGGAAGCATAGTTGGGAAAGGAGGGGGAGAATGCGTCTGTGAGCCACGTCTCACAGACGCCAACACTAGAGGAGTGTATGATGAGAGCGTGGTTTTAAAGACTGGAAGTTTCCGGTACAGAGACCGGGCGTTCCAGAAGATGAAGTGGGAGGGGAGTAAAGGACTCACCGCGTGAGTGACTAAGGAAGGTAGGAGGCCTGGCAGGCATCGAATGAGGCGGGCCCTGGGGGCTGGAACCTGAAATAAGGAGATTAAAAAATTCAAGTGCAATGGGTTGCAATTCCCTTAATGAGGCTGGCCATGCAAACCCGAAGCTGCTGGGCCTGAGAAGGAAAGGGCGAAAGGTTAGCACTGCCCAGTGAGGGCAGGGCTGTTGAGCTGCTGGCAGTTGGGCGATGGCGCTGAGGCTGGGAAGGCAGGGAAGGAACAGGTCGGGGTGGGGGATTAGGTGATAAGGGGGTAGGGGATGGAAAGTCCCCCATATCCTCCCTATAGGGCCCCTCCGGCAGGAAAGGGGGGCCTGTGCCTATATTTAAGTTGGGGTAGTTACGGTGCGGGGGGACTGTTGGCGCCTTTTTGGGGGTTTTTTAGGGAAAGGGGGCCCACTGATAGGGGTGGACGGGTGGGGGTGACGCAGCCACGCCAGCTGGACAACAGTAATGGAGGGGCTCATAGGATGGCAGGGGGGCAGGCCTTGGATTAGGCTGACAGGCAGGGGGAGGGCCCCGGAACAAGCTGGCACGGAAGGTGGCGAGTAGGGGAGGACGGCTCCCGTAAGGGGCCCCCTTTGGACGGAAGGTCCCAGGGTGGATGCCCCTCAGCTTCCTCTTCACATCCGAGATGGAACGGTGGGCTCATGTTGAAGGAGTTGCACCTGCATCGCCTGGAGGTAGCCGGGCACTGCTTATAGGTGGGGCGGTGGGCATCACCACAAAAAAGGCAGTACACCGGCCCGGGCACACCCCTCTGCACATGAAAACCGCTGCAGTTTTCTGCAGCGGATCTTCATGTTGCAGGTTTGGCATTACCATGGCCAAAAAGGAGGCAGCGGGTGCACCGGAGGACAGGGAGGTGTGGGGCCGGACCCAGTACACCGCGTTGTCTAGAGAGACCCGGTCCCGGAAGGGGGCCCCGAACTTGACCCTGATTGCCATGTTGGCCTCCGACTCACCGTCCCGGACGGGAGTCGGGATCTAAGGGCACTAACAATTACTGAAGGGGAGCCGTCAAGTACAGTCAGCCCAGCCAGAATCTCGTCAGTTGTCATTTCTGGGGAAACAGGGAAAATTCTCCCGAACATGTAGGTCGGGTCGTCGTCCGATGCAAACCCCGCACTTTAACGGACCACTCCCCCAGCGTTGTGACAGACTCTGGGGGTGGGCAAGGTGTCAAGGTTGGGCCACCTCGAACTTGATACCTCTGCCCCCCCCGGTGTGGTTAGAGTGCTAGACACAAATTTCTTTTAAAAATGGAATCAAAAACTGCCCTGGACACCTTTCCCGGGTTGATAAATGATCTGAGTCCCTCAGCTGGACCTGACGATGATGAGGCGATTAGGCTGGGAAGGCAGAGAGCAGGCGGATTCAAGCAGCAGAAGTGGTGGGTATAGCATCGCGTGGAGGGGAGGAGGCAGTGATGGAGGGGAGGAGCGTGCAAGCTTGCAGGTCTTATCAGGCAGGGGGGGTTTTCACCAGACGGAGGGGAAGGCGAGCGGGAAACCCCTTGGGGACAGTTGAAGTGGGTGTCCATGTCCACGGAGCCGGCTGGCGGCCGTCGTCGTCAGGCGGCATCATCACGGGAATAGGGGAACCGGGCACATACATACACCCATACCACACAGCAGAAACAGGCACACAACAACTTAGTGTAGGTCGTGGTTAGTGAAGCGATAGTAGCGGTTATACTTTGGTGGAGGAGCTGGAGCACAACGTCTTATCACCACCACGGTAGCTCAAAGAGTCTGACAAGATATGTGTCAAGCTCACTCACTCAGACCAAAACAGCATCCGCTGGGTGACTCCCAACTCAAGCTCAACCTCAAGCTCCTCTCCTCCCTCCTCTTCTCTACGTAGTGCTGGCCGAAGCCACCACCCGGGAGGCGGGGCACAAACCCTAGACTAACACCCAGTACCCATTCACTGCTGGGTGGACAGGGGCTTGGGGTATTTTCAGGATTTTTTTGGGGGAAAAATGGTTATTAAGCTGTAAAATACGGGAGGTACACCCGCCCTCAAGTTTAAACCCCCAGGGCCTACCATCCCACCCCTAAGGTCAATGACTAACGGCGCTGTAGGCACACCCCACACACACACCAAAATAAAAAAAATAAAAAAAAAATAAAAAAAAAAAAAAAGGACTAAATAAACATTTTTACAGTATTTTCAATACTCGAGTTTCGCGATCCGCGAGTTTCGCGCTATGCCTCCGGAAGAAAGCAAGCGCGAAACTGGGAGGGTAGTGTAGTTTTTTTTCGTAAAAAAATTTCTATTTTTAAAATTTCTGTAGCCTTATAAAAGGAGTTTGAGGCCCATTTACTGTGATACAATTGTATATTACAAGGTTTTTTCATAGTTTCTTGTAAATTGTTACATTACATGTTATATCATAAAAAAGGAATATTCCTTATGAAATGCTTTATACCTTCAAAATGGGTTGTTTCCCAAAAGATTTTAGCTAGTTATCGGTGAAATATAGCTTTTTTCCTACAAATTGAAGTATACAAGTTTTTTTTTTTAGATTAATTTGCACCTATAAGTAGCTTACATTACATTAAGCTAATAAATTGAGAAGTAAGAGGTTATTTATTGTGATATTACGGTATATTGCAAACGTTTTTTCATAGTTTCTTGTAAACTGTAGTGTTATTGTATATATAAAGTAATTTTACTTTCATATTGCTATATACCCAAAAATGTAGTGTTTTCAATGATTTTAGCTAGTTATCAGTGAAGATTTTTTTTTCTTCTACAAATTGAAGTATATTCCCCCTATATCTGTAGCTAAATAGCTTTTGATATTGCTTTCAATTACATTTTACAAAATTAATAGCTAAAAATTATTTTTTCATGAAATTTAAGTAAACAATTTTTTCTCTTAAAACAACATTTTTTTAAGGGTGTTTTAATGTATTTTTGAAAAGGGAAAAAATGTCGAAAATTGACATTATTCAGCCCATTTTTTTGATATAGAAATCAAATGTGGTATTATAGTTGTTTTCCCCCAAATTAATGCTATTTTAAAAATACTGTAGGCTTTAAAAGGAGTTTGAGGCTATTTACTGTGATACAATTGTATATTACAAGGGTTTTTCATAGGTGCTTGTGTAGCGCCCCCCCCTTTTTTAGCTTTATTACTCTGACGTTTTAAATTTAAGAGGGCTCCACAATCCTGGCTATTACGCTGCCACCACCCACAATAAGTGGGAAAAAATATATATAAGATTAAGAAAATATGTAAGTAGGCTATACTTCAATTTGTAGGAAAAAAGCTATATTTCACCGATAACTAGTTAAAATCATTGAAAAGAACACATTTTGAGGGTAAAAAGCATTATCATGAAGTAAGTTCCTTTTATTAATGATATAACACCACAATTTACAAGCAACTATGAAAAACACTTGTAATATACAATTGTATCACAAAATATAGCCTCAAACTCCTTTTATAAGCTTACAGTAGTTTAAAATAGCATTTTCTAACGAAAACAACAATAATACCACATTTTGAATTTCTCTATCAAAAAATATGGTGAATAATGTCAATTTTCGACATTTTTTGGCACCTCAAAAATTCATTAAAACACTTGAAAAAACGTTGTTTTTAAGATTAAATTTGATACTTACATTTCATGAAAAATACATATTTGTATTTATTGATTTTGTAAAATATATTTGTAGCAAATATCAAAAACTGTATAGGTACCTACAGATATATAGGAATATACTTCAATTTGTAGAAACAAACAACTCTTCACAGATAACTAGCTAAAATCAATGAAAACACTACATTTTATGGGGATAAAAGCCCAAAATGAGAAGTAAAGCTACTTGTTACATATACAATAACACTAACAGTTTACAAGAAAACCCAGGAAAACATTTGCAATATACCGGTATATCACAATAAATAATCTCTTACTCTTCTATGTATTAGCTTAATGTAACGTAAGCTACTTATAGGTCAAATTATTCTAAAAAGAGGATTGTATACTTCAATTTGTAGGAAAAAAGCTATATTTCACCGATAACTAGCTCAAATCATTGAAAAGAACACATTTTGAGGGTAAAAAGCTTAATCAAGCTAAATTCCTTTTATTAATTATATAAGACCACAATTTCAAGAAACTATGAAAACATTTGTAATACACAATTGTATCACAATATATAGCCTTTAAAATTTCCTTTATCACTTACAGTAGTTTAAAATAGCATTTTTTAACGAAAACAACAATAAAGCCAAATATTGAATATCTCTATTAAAAAAGAGCTGAATAATGTCAATTTCCGACAATTTTTAGCACTTCAAAAATACATTAAAACACTTGAAAAAACGTAATTTTTATGATTAAAATTGATACCTAAATTTCATGAAAAAAAATATATTTCACCCGATAACTAGCTAAAATCATTGAAAAGAACAGATTTTGAGGGTATAAAGCATTATCATGTGGTTAATTCCTTTTATTAATGATTAATAACTACAATTTACACGAAACTATGAAAAACACTTGTAATACACAATTGTATCACAATATATAGCCTCAAATCCTTTTATAAGCTTTTCAGTAGTTTAAATAGCATGTGTAACGAAAACAATTAAAACACATTTGATTTCTCAAAAATTAAAA